>CBVK0100154711.1:0-27112 GCA_900067695.1 Picea abies
GCTCTTCCGATCTCACTTTGTGCTACCATAATTTCTTCAAAGGTTGACATCAATGAAAACCAACCCAATTAATCAACATTCTAGGAATGAAAGAAAAAATACTTCGAAACAGAGCCATCGCCTAGGTAAAAATGCAATGGAAGCACTTTAGTCCTGAGGAGGCCACTTGGGAATTGGAAGAAGATATGCATAAATCTTATCCAATCATGTTCTAATAAATGGTTGAACATTGAGGACAATGTTGTACTTAAGGGGGAGAGGGTGTAATATCCTCAAATTATTAGAAATTAAATTCCAAGTTGAATTTAGAAATAAATTTCCATTTATGGAAAATACGAATTTAGATATTATTTCCATTTATGGAAAATCCAAATTTAGAATTGTGGATTATGTAATTACTATTTTTTGAATTTTGAGAAAATATTTGAATTTCCCAAATGTCCTCTTTTATTGGACACATATATGAGAAAATATTTTTAATAAATTAAATGGTTGAAGACAAATGGAACAACTAGGTTAAAAATAGTTGACTATGACTCGATGAGTGGGGAATAGGTTTGAGCTAACTCAGAGATGATTTTTACAAGTGGCAGAAGTTGAATTTGTCCCCTAGTATCCCCTAAAAATCAAGGATTTGTAAAGCTATGAATTTCCCAATGAGGGAAAGGAATGGAAAGACCTAGGCACAAGATAAATACACCAAATGTGGGAGGCAGGAGGATGCTTAGTATGTTGGCAAAATTGAGAGTGGTTTTTCTATTATGAGAACATATGGTGTGAGGAAAATCATTTTATGTTATGTTGAATGTGACAATAGCTAAGGAGGATGACTCATTTCACCCTTATGGAGTCATGGTCAGGCTAGGGGGTGATCAGGACAAGTGATCATGGTTGTTTTGTTTCTATGGTTGGGTGGAACGTGGTTGTTCCATTTGTTTCCCAGCATCAGTATTCATATATGTATCTCAGCTATGTACTTTATTGTTGATTTTATATTGTGGATAATATCTAGTTGTTAAATTATTTTACATTTTATACATATAAGTAAAATCGATTTAAATTGAATTGTACAACCATGTTATATTGTGGCTTACTACTGTGTAAGAATACATGTATTGGTGTTTTATATGAAGTATAAATGTTTAGTATATATATGTGTGTGTATATTTATATATATAGATAAATAGAAAAATTGTGTAAATGTGTGTTTCGGGCATTATGAATCTATATTCTTAATTGTTGTACATTACTGTGCATAATCAAATATTACAGAAAGAAAAGTTTAAATAGATTGTATTGTTGTTATACTATTATGTTGAGTATAAAGAATCAAAGTCCCCAAATACATTATGTCACCTATTATTCAAGGAAGACATTTGACACAGTGAATTGTAGAATATATGCCAAAATTTAATTTATTACAGCCAATAGGTCATTGACCAAAATGTTACAGTTTGAGTTCCTTGGACACAAGGACTCCATAGCTAATCTAAACATATATTTTCAAAGGCTACATGAACTTTCTGCGAGTGCACATGGATGGGTGGAAGAAATGTGGAACTCGAATACCTTTTGTGGACAGACCAATCTTCTTCACCAAGTGCAAGATATTTCTTCCAACCTGCAAAGGAGTAATGCAATATTATTAGTAACTTGCTATTTTACAAACTTTAAAGAATAAGATAAATGAAAGAGTCAAAGAATACTTATCTAAGATCAAGATTAAATGCCATAGGGTTAGCGTTGCATTGTGAGGTAGTCGATCCACAATCCAACAAGGGAATTCAGTGCGTAATCCATCTCATGGGCTCCCTCGCAAGATAAAAGGGACACATCATCAGTTTGTATACATGTGAAATTACTACCTGCGCAAGTAATAAAACATAATTAAACTTCTATTTAAGTTCGGTAACTTTGATATCCTGTAGCTTATATGATATAAAGGGAAAATATATACCATACCAATCTCATCTCGTCACATGGTTACCTGTCCTATGTACTTTCCACATTTATATCCAAGACGAAAGTGCATCACCTAGGGTTTAGGGAGGCTCACAGTTTTTTCATTTCTGATCATTTCCTCCTACGAAGGTTTTGGGTGTTGCTCTATTCTTCCTGAGGCTGAGACTGTAAAACATGGTGGAAATAATGTCCCTGGGGTTCTGTATATCACATTTTCATATTAGGGGAAAACTCCCAGTGGTAAGGGCAGACGCGACATGGTTATATTCGATGACATGTCTTGGAAATGATGGTAAGTGCTTCCTTAACCCAAACCCTGATAGGTTAAAATAGGTTGATAAATATTTGGCAATGTTAACAGGGTTGTCTTATGAATCTGGTTATATCCTTCTCTCCGATAACCCTTTTGCTTAGGACCGACTGTTTACTTCTCAGGCCTTTCCTTGTCTTCCTATAGGCAGTTTTCGATGCAGTAAGTCAGCCTCGTGGGTGATTCACCGACAAAATAATCCCTCGACTTGATTGATGAAAATGTTAAGATTCTTGAACTGGTCGAAGGCGTTGTTTCTCATACTCATTCCTGCATCTAGTATTTGATTTTCTCCTCTATTTTCCTACGGTCATTTTTACTAGAAGTCCTTAGGAGAGTTATCGAAGATTCCTGTGTGCAAAAAGTTCACCTTATCGAAACGTGACGACTTTGTTTGTTTTTGTTTTTAAGATACACTACAGCATTTTGTTTTGAACAAGTTTTGTAATTCCTCCCTTTAATGAAATCTTTGTTGTTTTCATTTCTGCTTACAGTATGTTTATAAAGGTTAGTTTATCTTTGTTGTTGATACGTTTTACTCAAAATAAAATATTTAAGGGTTATTATTGGCACTAATGGTGGGCCTTGTTTATGCGAGGACCCATCAGAGGTTTACTGCATCCTTCCCCTCCACTCGGATTGTCCTCCAGAATGAAAGTGGTAAATGAGGTTTCAGATTCATGTACCAAAGATGAGTATTTACTGTTGTCATTTACCCTATCTCTTTTGTAAATTTCCTTTTGTTACTTGTTATTCGAATGAGGACTAAAATTTTTAGGGTTTGTTTTCTTGGCAGGTAGATCTCATTCTGCACTGGCCTCGGGTTCTACCCAAGTCTCCGACGAAAGGTATTCGGGTTCCGAAATATTTTCCTTACTCCGGCTAATTCCACAGGTTCTGCAAAATCTTAAGGGAAAAATCCTTCCCTACTTCTGGTTCTGTATAAAAATAGTTTAGTTAACTTATGGAATGGAAAGGAGGTTGTCACAGGAAATTTCTAGGTTCATTCGCCTGTCTTTGTAAAATATTAATTTGGTAACTTGATATTCGGTCTGGTCTACTGTGTAGTTTTGTTTCCTTGTTTAATTTGAAGGACATATCTGGCCATTGTTATTTGAAGTGTCGAATTTCAATTATAGTGACCCGAATGTATGATTTCAATCTTTGTATTTGTTCCTTGGAAAGATCTAAGTCTAGTTATATAATCTTACTCTGTCCTATTCCAAATATCTAAAATTTATTACCGAAAGGAGGAAACCCTCCCAGGATTAAATGATGTGGTCGTTAATATTATTAGGCTCATTCACACTCAGTCCTCAATGTAACTGTGCATTGTTTGTTTGTTTCGTCTGAAACGCTCGAGCTCTATACTTATTTCATAATGGTGAATATACACCTGTCTGAATTCCTTTATCATATTCCAAAAACAGAGTTTTCTTATGTACCTCTGATCCCTTGTGCTTATTAGCTTCTGTAGGTGTTAAATTCCATATTTGTTATCGTATTCTGTTAAAATGAAAGGGTGCGCATATATTAGTTCATATATATACATGATGCATATTGATTTTTGGTCTATCATGGGTGAGTCTTGAATGGTAGTAACTTATCTTTACTGATGGAAAAATGGTGTTCTGATTCCCTTTATAAATATGAACTTGTAAAGAGTAGGAATTATCTATTCTATATACATGTTTCATCTAGCTTCAACACTATACATACTTAGATAATATACGCCAAACTTTCGATATATAGAGATGTCTCTATTATACCCGAAGGAAAGAAAAGCAATTAAATCTTAGAAGCAATTACTCTAGAATTTAGTCACAGAATCCATTCGAAATGATTTAGTAGGATAGTCAACTCATTCCCAACTCTCGTACAGATTTAGTTGATAAGACTTATTTACGGATCTATTATAACAGTCCTGTCAAAAGTTTGATCCCACCCAATCGCATGGTCAAACAGTTTTATTCTCACCTTGGTTATAGGACATACCTACAGGTGTTAATAGTTTCGCTACTTCGGTAGCTAATTCATTCTAGAGATTTATAATTAATTCAATCTTGTTATAGAAAAATACATTCCACCAATATACCATTATTCCTACAGGAATTAATGAATTCGCTACTGTTATAACCAATCCATTCTATAGATATGTAAATAATTTGAATTCGATACAACAACATAAATTACAGCAAGTATACAATTATTCATTCATGTGTTAATGATTTCACTACTTCTGTAACTAATTCGTTCAACAGATATGAAATAATTTGAATTCAATACAGCAAATATACAATTATTCATTCATGCAAGGCTGGACTACATATCTGAACCAGGGTGCAGAAAGACAAAGGGAACGACCACATTCCTCCCAACTATAGAACCGAGCAACCAAAATCACTTGCACTGTTCACCCCCTAGCCTGACCATGAGTCCATGAGAGAAAACCTGGAAATCCCTCTTCAGCAATGTCCTTCAATTTAGTGGCTCCCCCTTGCCTCACACTCATTTAGTGTTCATAACAGCAAGGAAAAAAAATTCAATAATCTCTTTCCCAGCATACTTGGCAGCGTCCTGCCTCCTCACATATTCTTATTTATTAATTGCCTAGGTCCTTTTTCCCTCCCTTGGGAATTTTCGCAGCCTTCTAAATCCCTGATTTTCAGGGGCTGCCAATGGCCAAATCACTGATTTGCCACTTGTAAAAATCAGCCTAGGGGTAGTTCCAGCATGTTCCCCACTCATGGAGTCATGGTCAGCTACTTTTAACATGGTTGTTCCATTTGTCGTCCTGCAATCAATATAAAATATTATGTTTTTATACAAATGCCATTGTCAAATAGTTAGTTGGGTCAAATCAAATCTCTGCCCAACAGTCATAATAATTTATTACAAATAACAAATTTGAAATTCGGAATTTCCATAAATGGAAAAAATTTTCCAAATTCGAATTTACTAAAAATGGAATAAATTTCCAGCAATTTAAATTTTCAAAAAAATATTTTATTTTGGGGGATGTCAAATCCTTTCCCCCTTCAATAAAACACTGTCCTCAGTGTTCGTTCCTTTCTTGAAATAGGATTGTATGAGATTTCCGCAAATCTCCCTCCAATTCCGAAGTGGCCTCCTCAGGACTAAAGTGCTTCCATTGCACCTTTACATGAGCGACGACTCTGTTCCGAAGTGTTATTTCTCTCTGGTCCAGAATGCGTAGGGGTTCCACTTGGAATTAACCTTCGATTTCCACCTGTACCAAGTTCCAATCAATCATATGAGTAGGGTCGTGAACATACTTTTTCAACAAAGAAACATGAAATACATTATGAATTCTTAGATTGGCTGGAAGTGCAAGTTGATATGGTACGAGTCGAATTCGAGCTAGTATTTCGAAGGGCCCACAAAACCTGGGTGCTAGCTTGGCATAGTTTCCTAACTTCAATGAGATTTTTTGGTCTTTGACCTTCAAGTACACATGGTCTCCCGCTTGAAATTCTAAGTGTCTTCTTTTCTGATCTGCATAGCTTTTCTTCCTATCTTGTGCTTCCTTCAAGTTTTGTTGTACCTTTCTTACCATGTTCTCCATTTCTTGGAGCATTTCTGGTCCAACCATGAGTCTTTCAGCCAGGTTATCCCAGCTAATTGGAGTCATACACTTTTTGTCGTACAATAATTCGAAAGGGCTCAACTTTGCTAAAGTTTGGTACCCATTGTTATATGCAAATTCTACCAAGTGTATATAGTCCTCCCACTTGTTTGGTTTTGTTCTTATGTACATGCGGAGCATATCCTCTATGATTTGGTTTGTCCTTTCAGTTTGCCCATCCACTTATGGATGATAACTCGTACTGAAATTCAAATTTGTATTTATCCCTACAAACAATTCCTTCCAAAAGGCAGATGTGAATTTTACGTCTCTATCTAAAATCACCATTTTAGGAATACCATGCAGTGTAAAAATTTCTTTCATGAATATTTCAGCAATGTTTATAGCTTTAAAAGTATACTTTATAGGAATAAAGTGTGCAGACTTACTGAGTTTATCGATTACAACCATGATAGAATCATTATGTTTCTAAGTTTTAGGCAAACCTGTTATAAAGTCTAGCAATATGGTCTCCCATTTCTATTCTGGTACTGGTAATGGCTATAGTAGGGTGGTTGGATGCTGATGCTCGACCTTAACCTGCTAACAATCTTGGGACCTAGCCAAGTATTCTGCTATTTCCCCCTTCATATTAGGCCAATAAAATAGTTTCCTAAGTGTTGTTATCGTTTTCTGGTAACGTGGGTGGCCAGAATACGGTTTCTTATGCGCTTCATCCAAGACTGTTAATTTTAACTCTGTTGAATCTAGTATGTAAAGACTATTTTTAAATCGTAACAATCCCTTCTTGTCGATACTTAGATCTAGTTTATTTGAGTTCACGGTACTGTTTGGTAATTATACCATTATTTTAGCATAGTTTTTGTCATTAATACCTGTCGTCCTTATTCTTTGCTCCAGATCACTTTCTACCCTACTGATATTCATCTCAAATAACCCATGGACTCTTTTGCTTAAAGCGTCTACTACTTTATTTTCCTTACCCTTGATATGTCTGACCTCGAAGTCGAATTCTCTCAAGAAGGCTAGCCACCTTTCTTGTCTTGCATTAAGATCTAGTTGGTTAAACAAATATTTCACCCCGCTATTATCCGTTAATAGTAGGAATTTTCTGCCCATTATGTAGTGTCATCACATTTTTAAGGCATGTATTACTGCTGCCAATTCTAAGTCATGAGTGACATAATTTTGCTTGTGTTCTTTTAATTTCCAGGATTCATAACAAATAATGTGTCCTTCTTGAGTTAGGACACCACCAAGTCCTTATTTACTTGTGTCCACACATACGGTGAAGTCTTTATCGGGGTCTGCTACCTTCAATATGGGTGCAGTTGTCAATAATCCCTTTAGTTTATTAAAACTATCTTGGCACTTCTTTGACCAATTAAACTTGGTTCCTTTCTTTTGTAATGATGTGATAGGGTAGGCTATCTTGGAAAACCCTTCTATAAACCTGCGGTAATATCCGATGATCCCCATGAACGACCATATATCTACTACATCCTTAGGCATCGTCCATTCCATAATGGCCTTTGTCTTTTCCGGATCCATGATAGTACCTTTTGCTGAAATTACATGTCCTAGATATTGTATTTCTTATTGATAGAAGTCACACTTGTCAAATTTGGTGTACAGTTTGTGTTTCCTCAACGTTTGTAGAACTATTCTTAAGTGTTCATCATGTTCCTCTTCCGTTTTTGAATAGACTAGAATATCGTCGATAAATACTACCACAAACTTGTCTAAGTACTGACTGAAGATACTGTTCATCAGAAACATAAACGTGGCTGGTGCGTTAGTGAGTCCGAAAGGTGTGACTATGAACTCGTAGTGTCCATATCTTGTCTGAAAAGTTGTTTTGTTTATGTCCTCATCTTTTATCCGAACTCGATGATAACCGGATTGTAAATCCAACTTTGAAAAGATCTTGGCCCCACCTACTTGATCGAACAAATCATTTATCCTTGGTAGGGGGTATTTTTTCTTAATAGTCATTTTGTTTAGTTGTCTATAATCGATACATAGTCTTAGAGTTGTGTCTTTCTTTTTCACAAAGAGGACTGGTGCTCCCCATGGTGAGACACTTGGTCTGATATACTCTTTGTCCAATAATTCCTGTAACTGTATTTTTAATTCTGTCAGTTCTGGTAGACTCATTTGGTAAGGTGCTTTTGAGATAGGGGCTGAACCTGTTAGTAGGTCTATGGAGAAGTCTATTTCCCTTCTAGGAGGCAATTCCGGTATCTCATCCACAAACATGTCTCTGAAATCATGTAGGACAGTAAAGTCTTCTAATTTTGGCTTATCATCTTTTCCTATTAGATTCGTTACTTGGATGGCATAAAATTGACATCCCTTTCTCATACATTTCTTGAGATGCATTGTTGAAACTTGTTTGACTGATACTGGTTTGGGTATACCTTGGGCTGTTCTAACAGTGTCAAAATCGTCTTTATAGCTAAGTATCTTTGTATAGCAATCTAGTACTGCTTTGTGTTGTTCCAACATATCCATCCCGATAATCATATCGTAAGATCCCAATGGTAGGATTTTCAGATTGGTCCTTAAATTTTGACCATCTAAGCTGAACTCAAAATCCGAAACAAAGTCAACTACTTTCCTTTTAGTACCAGTCGCTAATTGTACAAGCCATGGTTTTGCATGCTTCAGTTTCTTAAGTTTGTTTGACTTTGCCACATTAGGTGTAATATAACTTAACGTAGCTCTAGGGTCAATTAAAACAAAAATTCGAGTATTATTGTTTTTAGCTTCGACTTCTACCACCGAGGACTGGTGGTTAGCTTGTCGACCATCAATGGTTGCATTTATTCAATGTAGGCTCCTGCCCATGTCTCCCACTATTGAGGCTTCTTGCAGATTATGAACAATAGTTCTGTTTGTTGAAATCAAATGTGGACAGTTCCTCCTTAGATGAGGCTCTCCGCATTCCCAACACTTTAGTGGCTCGCGAGATTTTTCCCCAAACTTCTTAATTCCCAGGTTTACCAGTTTACCGTTGTTCTGCATATTCGGGTGACTGAAGTAAGAATCTTTTCTCGAAATTTTTTTTACTACATTCCGATAAGGAGTTGGCTGGTACCCCTTCTTCCGCTGGTTCATTTGATCATGTTTCTTATCCTTCTAGGCTTTGGAAAACTCTACCCGTTGTTTATACTGGTCATAGCACATTCGTGCTTTCTTGAATATTTCACTCAAGGATTTGGGGTTGTCAAACTCGATTATGTCCTTGTAGGATTGTGGTAGGCATCTTAGAAATCATTGGATTTTTACTTTATCCTCTCTGATGTACAATACGAACCTTAATAGTTCCAAAAATTTGTTTAGAAGATCCTTCATCATCATCCGGCCGAGTCGTAACTCATAAAATTATTTCTTCTTCCTTTCATAATAATTTTCAGAAAGGTATTGATTCTTGAAATACTTCTTAAAATCAAACCACTCCAACTATTTCTCCTTTATGCCCTTGGCCAATTTCAGATCTTGCAACCATATACTAGCCTTTCCTTTCAAATTGTAGATGGCCATCCTGACCTTCATGTTGCTGGAATAGTTATAGATTTGGAAGTACTTTTTGATGTCAAACAGCCATGCCTCTGCTTCTTCCCTGGTCCTGGATTCTCCATCAAAGATAGCTGGTTTAATCTTTTTAAATTCTCCTTCAAGGTGGTCCACTTGTTTTCTTTTTTGGTCCATTATAGTTCTATCTTCAGCTGAAGGTGTTCCTTCAGACGAACTCTCTCCTTTTTCTGTTTCTGGTCCTGATTTCTCGGAGGCTCTCTTGTTGACTTCTTCGTCATTGTTATTGTCTTTTGGGCTTTTCTTGGTCACTATACTACGCAATAGGACTTCATTTATCTCTTTTTGTTCCTCCTGTGCTTTCTTCAATTTTTCATTATCGGCTTTTAAAATCTATAGTTCAACAATAAGATTCCTCATTGTTTCCAACACTTCTGTGGGTGAACTACCATCACTGTTCTGCCTTGTGTCCCTTGGGGGTTTTTGCTGTGTGTAATGACCCTAATTAAATAAATGCTTAAAAATTATAAAGCAAAATTAATTAAAGAAAATAAGTGTGATTAATTAAGTAATAATCAAACTGGAGATTTCATTTAATGAACTGTGACATAAATTTAAGAGATAAATAAAAAAAATGAGATAACAGGGATTGCGTATGCTTCAAGGGTGGCGTATGCAGGGCGAGAAGCCCAGAAATCCCAAGAGGATAAAATGTTAATGAGGAACGAAGGACGGAGGATGGAGGGGTGGTTGTGGAGTAAAGGCGTGAGTCAGTCGGGAGGAATAAGGGGAGGAAAGAGGGGGATGTGCGCACCATTCGGCAGGAGGAGGGAATGGATGCGGGAAACTACTGTTTTGTCATCTGCAGAGAGCCGAGAGATTTACTGTGATATGTGTGCTCAGATTGAGACACGAGACTTACTGGTTATGAACTATTGATCAGTGAGGCATTGAGTTGCTGGAGGTTTTGGGCACGGGGGCCAGGATATCCGTAGATATCTTGGAGCTAGGTCGATTTCCTAGTTGGCAGGGTGGACATTAGTTTTGGGCAGTTATTTTCTGTGTCTGTGGCAGGAATGGACTGTGCAGCAAGGCAGAAGGGCAACATAAATTAGCATCAGAACCAGGTACTTTGTCAAGTTATGTATTTAATTCTTCTGTCATGGTTTTTAGTATTTATTTAGAATTCTATGTTGCTGTAGTTGCTGTCATAAAAAATCAATAGTATGCTAGGTAGTTGTTCTTGCAGTTTACTTTCATAATAATATTTAGGAAACTTAATGATGTTTAGAAAATACGGGCATTACATATGGTATCAGAGCGTCTTAGTTCGAAATCTGGGCCTAAGGGCCAAAACCCGGAGTGTTAACCCCAACCATGCTTAAACTATAAATAAAACACGTTCAGTTTGATCTTATATGACTGATGCAATAACGAAAAACACACTCAGGATAGTACCCCTACATGACCCAAGCAAATAATCTCATATATCTCAGGCAACAAATTTAGACAATACTCATTAACTGGATCATGCATGGATAATACAGTCCTGGTTTGAATATTCAAAGGAACGTTTTTTTTTATATAGCGGTATTGAACCAGATAGATGAAGGATCACCTCCCATAAAATGGATGTTAAAGATTTTAAGCACGAAAAGGAGAAGTGATAACTTAATTTACTTGAGCATTGTGTGTCAATAAGTCTACAAGTAGTATTAACATAGGAAAATCGATGAAAATATCGAGGAAAGCTTCTGTCGAAAGCCTGAAGTTGGGAAAATTTAAATGATTGCACTAAATAAAATGCAATAGGACATTGCAGGACCTTGAAAAGGCCTATTTTACCTTGAATTTACCTAAATGAGGAGCTGTCGATGTGCAGCTGGATAAAAAAATGGAAATTTAGCAGACTTATATTGCGCAGGAAGTATGTAAAATATTTGCCTGTGTTAACCTCGACAAATCTTAAATAACGTAAAATTTCGAGAACAGTAGAACAATACCAATTTTAACCTGGCCAAAGAGAGTAATTTTCACCGCGTAAAGTTTCGTACAACTAATCATCTTCCCCAAAAGAGAACGGATCTGCATCGTCGGATCTCAGACGAAATCCCGTTAACCGTTAGATTTAGACAAGTTGCGTGAGGTTTAAGCCCTAGCGTGCATAGGAGGGGCCATCGAGAAATCTGAGTCATCGGGGTTTTTTGAAGTTAGAAAATCGAGACCTAGTGGTCCTCGAAATCCCGAGAATAGATCCTAGCCGTTGATTTCGGTAGGACACGTGTCAGCGTATGGGAGGCATCAGGATTTTACCATTGGAGATTTGGGGATTATAGAACCGTTACATATTGAAATCGCGATACGCGATTTCTTGATCGGATCTGGACCGTCCATTATGAAGGACACGTGTCAGCAGATCCCATAGAGTCGGAGATCGGCGTATCGGGGTTTCTGGAGTCATAAAACTCTTGCACAAAGGAAACCCGATCCACGATTTCCAGACACGATCGGAGCCGTTCGATTTGAGGGACGCGTGTCGCTGATCTGGAGAAAATCAGGAATCGGGAATCCCACGGACTTATGCACATAGGTATCGAAATCTTGATACAATCAAAGCCGTCCATCTGTGGGACAGGTGGCAACCATCAAGAACCCATCGAAAAATCAGGAATCGGCTTATCGGGGATTTCATGGACATGAAACCTTTGCATTACGAAACCACAAAGTCTGAAATCCCAAAACCGCGAGAAGCGATCTGGATCGTCCATTGGGAAGGACACGTGGCAGAGATCGCGTGAGAGTCGGGATATTGGCCATCGGGAAATTGGAGTTCTCGAGGTTATGAGAACTGGGACCTCGAAGGTCCCGAAAGCCAGAGAGTCAATCAGGACCGTCCATCATTTCGAACGCGTGTCAGAACCTGGGAAAGAGTCGGGAATCGGGAAATCAGAGTATTTGGGCACACAAAAATCATGTCACACGAAATCGCGAAACGCGATTTCCCGAAGAGATCTGAACCGTTCATTTGGTAGACAGGTGTCAGCAATCTAGGCAAGGTCAGGGATCGACGTATCGGGGTTTTCAAGACCACAGAACGCTCGTAGGTCGGAGTCGCGATCCGTGATATCCCGACGAAAGTTCTGAGCCGTTCATTTCGAGGACACATGGCAATGATCAGAGCCCTCGGGAAAGGTCCCGATGGGAGGTCGTCCACCGGGCCATCGCGCATTGGGAAATCGGGATTTTCGTGGACACGCGGCTCATGACAGTAAGAATCGCGAAACCCCGAATCCCGATAAGGATAAGACCGCGGTCACAAGGAAAGGTGACGTGGACCACAGGCTTAGCTTGGAGGGCTAAAGCGCTAGGAACATATCGGGGTTTGACATTTCAGGTTTCATGCATCCAAGGAATCACGACCGGAGAAGTCGCGAATTCCCGAAATGTGACGGGTCCCACAACCATAGTGTTTAAGTGAGGATAGGTGTTGGAAGGTCCAACCTTGCTGGGAGTTAACGACAGGTGGCATCGGAGATCGGGGATCGGGAAACCTAAGGGCGTGCATTCGTTGACATCGCAAACGCCGAAACCCCGAATCCCGATGGGGAACCATAAGACCACGGTTACGAGGGAGCAGGGTCACACGGATCTTAGGGTGGCCGAAAGGGCTAACATGCAAGGAATAGGTGCATCAAGTATCGGGATATCAGGAATTCCATGGACGTGGAATTCATGCATTATGATATCACGATGTCCGAAACTCCGATGAAAGGTAGGGCTAGGGTCACATGGGACGTCGGTCATATGAGATGGGTGTCTAGCCCAAAGGGCTAGCACATAAAATGTCGTATCGGGAATTTGAGGGAACATGAATTCTCGACTTTGGGGAATATGAAACCCCGAAGCCCGATAACTGGATTCCTAAAGGAAATTTGGGTGTGGTCCCAGGGGAGAAAAACACGAAGAAATGGGAAGACCTAAGGGTCGGATATTGACCAGTGACTCCAAGGGAAATTCGCAGAGCCGCTCGGCTCAGTTGATGAAGATAAAAGGTCCTGTATACACATATAACTACATATATACGCATATAACAACAAGTTTACACAGGTCATTAAATTTTTTTTTTTATTTACAAAGGAAATAAACCAAAAGAGAACAACAAAATTTGTACAGAATGGGAATTTCAAGCAAAATCATTTTGTTCAAAAGAGGAATTTACCATTCATTACCACAACGTAAGGACGGTTGTGCAAATCCTCAATTTGAATAACCCCACATTCTTCATGAAGGTACTGAAACCATGACTGAATCGTACCCTTACCATAGTTGAGGGCGAGCTCTGCAACGCATACAGACAGGGGATTGATACCCAATATTTTAGAGAGACTGGACTCCAGGTTCTGGATCGTGTCAGTGGCCATATCACTACCCTCGGTTACTATAAAATGAAATGGAGCACATACAGCATTAACCAGCGCTAGCAAAGTGCTCAGAACGATAGTGAGGATGCGAGCCATGGCAAGGGAGATTCTGGAAACCTCTGAGCAGAGCAAGGCAAGTCCTAGCGGATGGGGTAAGGACGCATGGGGAGTTCGAAGGAGCTGACAGGTGTAGGATGGAGAGGTTAGATATGATGGAACTTGAGGAAGTCATACAAGCATGTGGTACCCATGCGTGCCCAAATTTTGTGTGCACGTTTAAACTAATTTGGTTAAATACATTATAAATTATTAGGAATAATATAAAATAAATTAAATAATTTGGTATAATTAATTTTATACATATAAATAAGGTTAAATTAGTATAAATAATTTATATATATATAAAAGACAAGATAATTTTCTTAAATTTAAGCTAAGTTAAATTAGTATAATATTATCCTTAAAAAAAAAATTATTATTTAATTAAGTGTAAGGTTAGTCTTCCTTAAAGCTATTTAACGATGATTAAGACTCAGACTGGTGGTGCATACACTAGGAAGTGATGAGTAAAGCACAAGGCTAATGTAATCACAGGGTGAGGAAACCATTAGTTCTTTTGCAAGAACGAACAAACGAAGCTTAGATGCTTAAACCTGACCCAAACTGAGCCAATTCCCCTGATGGAGTAATGTCTGTTTACAGACAAGTAAAGAAAACTTACACCCAACCCTGTTTCTAAGTTTGAGTAGCACCAATATAAAATGTCTTTGAACTCACCCAAACCACTTTGGGGGTGATGTAGGTTAATTCGTACAAGATGGCCAAGACTCAAAGGGGTCGAGGTAGGGGAGCGTCGACACGGGAACCACCGACGACACCCACACCATCACCACCACCGACACCACCAGCACCACCAGTACCATCGCTCGAACTAGCCCTCATACTACACTCGTTGGAAGCCATTAACGAGACTTTAAAGGGGCGCCAACCCGCAGGGACTGAGGTGGAACCCTCACCATCTGGAACCGGTAATCTAGAAGCTTCAAGGAACTCAAGGGGAGAACTTCCACCCGGAGACATCACACAAGAGTTACAGAAGATCAAACTTCCATAGTTTTCCAGAGGTCGCGCCAGTGAACGCGCGGAAGCGTGGTTGGAAGGCATGACAAGGTGTTTTGCCTTAAGGGACTATACGTCCAATTCCAAGGCCAAGATTTCAATTTTCCAGTTAAGAGACAGTGCCTTGAACTGGTGGGGAAACTTAGAAAGACAAGTACACCTTACCCCAGACACAGTATCTTGGGAACTTTTTGAGGAAAGGTTCCGAAGGAAATATCTACCAGCATACTACGAGGAACAACAGGTAGGGGCATTTCATGCCTTAATACAAGGGAATAGAACCGTAGAAGAATATGAGATCAGATTTATGGAACTGGTCAAATATGTGTCGTATATGGATACCGACCAATGACAGGCTGATCGCTTCGTTTATGGACTGAACCCTAAGATAAGAGCTATGGTAAGGATGTGGAAGCCGTCTTCAGTAGCAGAGGCAGTAGAAAGTGCACGTTACGCAGAAGAACACATGAACTTAACAGGGGGATCAAGATCGACATTTCCGCATCACCCAGGATTCGTAGGAAAGACCCCAAGGACATTTTCAAGGGGAGGGGGCTCAAGGCCACCACCTTATGGTAACAAAAGCGTACCAAGGACAGTGACTGCAGGGATTTCAATGGGAGCTAGTGTTGTGTCTCATTCATCGCCAACGGTGCAGTCAGGCCCACGACAATCGCAGGGAACAACTAGTAGGGGCAGAGGTTCCAAGGGGAGGAACTCATTTCAGGGACCATCACATAATAGTGCACCGGTACCATCTCATATTACCTGTTGGAGGTGCAAAGGACCCCATTACCAGCAGGACTGCCCAGAGTTACAACAAGGATTTATGCATAGAGAAGGAAAGGCACCAATGGGAAGATCAAGTAGCAGCCACAAGATTTATGCAGCAGTTAACAACCGCCAGGCTGAACATCAATCCACAGTAGTGGAGTCATCAGGTACGCTAAATCATGTTAATGTTAAGATTTTGTTTGATTCTGGTGCGATAGATAGTTTCATTTCACCATCTGCATTAGAGAAGAGTGGGCTGGCAGCCTACGAGCACGATGACTTTAAACAAGTCGAGATGGCTTCGGGGGAAAGACAAGCTGTAGGACCTAGCATCGATAATTGTGTAGTAGACCTAGGAGTGTGCACTACCAGGTTGAAGGTATACGTCACTACTCTTGGGATGTATGACCTAATCATTGGAATGGATTGGTTAGCAGCTCATCGAGCGTTAGTAGATTGTTTCGCAAAGAGGGTACTTTGTTTTGATGATGAGGGAAGACCGATAGAGATCCAGGGTGTACAGAGAAAAGTGTCATTACACTTTATATCAACTATGAAGGTCAAGCGGTGCTTGAGGCAAGGGTGCCAATTTTATGTAGTGGAGGCAGTGAATGAAAGGAAGGGACCCTCATTAGATCAGTATCCGGTATTGTCATAATTTCAAGATGTTTTTCCGAATGAATTACCAGGGTTACCTCCGAAGAGGGAGCTTGATTTTACTATTTAGATAAAACCCGGTGCAGAACCAATATCCAAGACTCCGTATCGAATGACAGCACCAGAACTTTGCAAGTTGCAAATGCAGTTGAAAGAGTTACTAGACTTAGGGCTAGTAAGGCCCAGTGTTTCACCTTGGGGTGCACCGGTGATTTTCGTGAAGAAGAAGGATGGGTCCTTACGATTGTGTATAGACTACAGGGACTTGAACCGTGCTACAGTGAAAAACAGATACCCAATGCCGCGAATAGATGACCTCTTCGATTAGATGAAGGGAGCAGCGGTATTCTCAAAGATCGATTTGTGATCAGGGTATCATCAGTTGAGGATTAAGGAGAATGATATCCCAAAAACTACCTTTCGAACTTGATTTGGACATTATGAGTTTGTTGTGGTACCTTTCGGATTGACTAATGCGCCAGCAGTATTCGTGAGTCTCATGAACAGCATATTCCGGAAGTACTTAGATCGATTTGTCCAAGTTTTTCTAGATGACATTCTCATCTATTCCAAAAATGAAAGAGAACACGAGGAACACTTGCGAATAGTGTTGTCTTGCCTTAGAGAGAACAAATTGTATGGGAAGCTGCCGAAGTGTTCCTTCTTCCAGAAGGGAATCCACTATTTAGGTCACATCATTTCAGGCAAGGGAATCTCCGTGGACCCAGAAAAGGTAAGGGCCATTATGGAATGGCCAATGCTGAAAAATGCCCAGGAGGTGAGAAGCTTCATGGGGTTAGCAGGTTATTACCGGAGATTTGTGGAAGGATTCTCAAAAGTAGCGAAACCCATCACCACTTTGCAACGCAAGGGGGTCAAGTATGAATGGACAGAAGAATGTGATAGTGCATTCAGGGAGCTTAAGAGATTACTAACTAGTGCGCCAATTCTCCGAGTGCCAGATATGGAAAAGGACTTCATGGTCTGCACTAATGCCTCGAAACAAGGTTTGGGGGCCGTCCTGATGCAGGATGGAGGGTTGATAGCTTATCTGTCACGAAAGTTGAAGAAGCACGAAGAGTTATACATGACTCATGACTTAGAGTTGGCAGCGGTAATGCTAGCTCTGAAACTTTGGAGGCACTATCTAGTGGGGCGAAACTTTGAGCTCAAGACAGACCATCAAAGTTTAAAACACCTCTTCACTCAAAGAGATATAAACGCTAGGCAAAGGAGATGGAGTGAGTTTATGAGTGAGTATGATTTTGGTATTTCTTATATAAAGGGAAAGGAAAATGTATTCGCAGATGCCTTGAGTAGGAGACCACGTATCTTCTCCTTGGTGACCTTAAAGGTCAGTCTGAGGGAACAAGTGTTGACACAACTACTAGGAGACAGTTGGTATTTACAGGTTACTTCAAACCTCCAGAGAGGGAGGCAGATAGACCCAAAGTATGAAGGATATAATCTGGAAATAGAAGGATTGTTAAGATATCGAGGAAGGATGTACATCCATGAGAATGGAGATATTCAAAACATCATACTGAAGGAAGCCCATAGATCACTTTATTGTGCGCATCCGGGAGTGAAGAAAATGTACGCAGATATGAAGAAACTCTTCTTTTGGGCAGGCATGAAGCACGATGTAGTCCATTTCGTCGCCAAATGCCTAGAGTGTCAATAGGTGAAAGCCGACCACCATCACCCGGCAGGCCTCCTACAACCACATGATGTCCCGATGTCCAAGTGGGAAGTTATCTCTATGGATTTTGTGGTGGGATTTCCGCTCACATCTCATAGAGACAATGCCATTCTTGTGATAGTGGAAAAGTTAACCAAGAGTGCTCATTTCATTCCGGTTAGAGACACTTACGATGTCGCAGATGTGGCACGAGTGTTCATAAGCGAGGTTGTCCATTTGCATGGGATACCCAAGAAGATTATTTCAGATAGGGACTCCAGATTCACATCTAGGTTTTGGACAAGTTTACAGTCAGCATTGGGGACTCAATTGAGCTTAAGCACAGCTTATCATCTTGAAACAGATGGGAAAACGGAGAGAGTAAATCAAGTCATGGAGGACATGCTTAGGATGTATGTAATGGATAATCAAGACCAATGGGAGAAGTACCTACCATTGGTAGAGTTTGCCTACAATAACAATTATCATAGTTCCATTAGAATGCCTCCCTATGAAGCTTTGTATGGGAGGCCATGCAGAATGTCATTGAGTTGGGATAGACTAGAAGACAGAGTAACAGTGGGGCCAGAATTAATTCAAGAAATGGAGGAACAGGTGACTTAGATTAGGCAAAGATTAAAGGAAGCATGGGATAGGCAGAAAAGTTATGCAGATGCACACAGGACCGACCGAAATTATGAAGTGGGAGATCAGGTTTTCATTCGAATCAGGCCTAATAAGAGTACCATACGGTTCAGGAAGGGGACAAAGTTGTCACCTCGGTTTATAGGGCCATTTACGGTCCAAGAGAAAGTTGGATCCATTGCCTATCGTCTCGTACTGCCACCCCACTTGCATAAAACTCATAATGTATTTCATGTATCTATTTTACGTCATTATGTTGCTGATGAATCACATAAACTAAATTGGAAAGAATTGCAGGTATCGGACGTGGGAACCCTCACGGTCGAACCGTTACGCATATTGGACCGTAGAGTCCGGAAGCTCAGAAACCGTTTAGTAGACCAAGTTAAGGTCCAGTGGGACAAGTATAGTCCAAGATCTGCTACTTGGGAGGACGCCGAGACACTACAGCGAGACTATCCATCACTATTTTGACCACTTCGAGAACATGTTTCTCGAAGGTGGGATGTATGTAACACCACCTTTTGACTTAGACGACCAGGATTACTTGAGGCCTATGCATTTATTTTCCAGTCACAGTGAAATTATTAAGTGATACACTTAAACTTTAAAATTATGAACTTTTATGAATATTTAGATGTTATTGATGATGATGCATGAAATGTGATCTATTATGAGAATGTGAACATTATGAACGTTTAGATGTTATTGATGATGATGCATGTAATGAGATCTATTATGTGAACGGAAATTTTATGAATGTATAAATGCTATTGATGATGATGTATATAATGAGGCATATTGTGAGCAAGAGAAATTGTTGAATACCATTAGAATGATGTTGGATACGAAGAAATCTATTTTGGTAAATGATAATTTTGTGAATATGTAAAAGTATAAAAATTATAGGATATTGTGAAATCTACTTCAAATCAGAAAACTTTGATGTTAATGTATTGGTACGGGATACCAAATTGAGATAACGAAAGTATGCAATTATATGATGATAATGCATAGAAAATATGAGTTTGTGCTATAGACTAATCTGCAGGTTATGGGCTATGAAATAGCCAAGTGATAATGATGATGAGAGTGGATATTGGGACCACTAACCGAGAAACATTATGGTATGAATAATGTATATGGAAATTATTTTGATTTGGATGCACTACTATGATATATGGACTATTGCATGATTTGGTACTAACACTGCCCAAAACCGAATAAACGATGACAAAACCTCTAGCAACACGGTGCCCCTGTGTGTTCCATTGTAGGGTGTTGACCCTGGTTCTGCTAGGAGGGGTGGAGGTGTTTCCCACCGTGTATCCTCCGAAACCTAAAGTCCTGGGAGGACGGTGCTGGTTCACGCTCCCCAGATGTGTGATGAGGATTGTCAGTTTCCTACTAGGGAAGCTTGGTTGAGTGAGCGACACTTCCACTTACGAGTTCTGTTTGGAGTTAGGTTAGTATGGCTGACACTCCAAGATAGTCTAGCAGAGGACGGATAGGATGGGAGATGGAAGTAGGATAGGGAGGAAGGATGAGTAGAATAGTTGAGACTTACAGGGATCTGTCTGGTGGTGGGATTTGATGAAGAAAATATGTATATAAATATTCATTATGATGTAACTGAACCACAGTTGTTTAAAATAAATTATTGAACTAGATAATTGTGAATAAAGAATTGTTTTTAAACAATTGATGATTGTTGTCTTTTATGAAAGACTAGTCTTGCTAACTGGATTGAATGCATACATAATTATTAAAGAATGACAGTTTGATTATTAGTACATGCACGAGATTTGCATGTACTAGCTACACATGCATTTCTTGTACATATACATTAGTATGTATGAACCATGCCCTTTTTCCCTTATAAAATCAGTTTCCTTAACTTTGGGACGAAGTTTCTTGAAGGGTGGGTGTATGTAACGACCCTAATTAAATAAATGCTTAAAAATTATAGATCAAAATTAATTAAAGAAAATAAGTGTGATTAATTAAGTAATAATCAAACTGGAGATTTCATTTAATGAACTGTGACATAAATTTAAGAGATAAATAAAAAAATGAGATAACAGGGATTGCGTATGCTACAAGGGTGGCGTATGTAGGGCGAGAAGCCCAGAAATCCCGAGAGGATAAAATGTTAATGAGGAACGAAGGACGGAGGATGGAGGGGTGGTTGTGGAGTAAAGGCGTGAGTCGGTTGGGAGGAATAATGGGGGGAAAGAGGGGGATGTGCGCACCATTCGGCAGGAGGAGGGAATGGATGCGGGAAACTGCTGCTTTCTCATCTACAGAGAGCCGAGAAATTTACTGTGATATGTGTGCTCAGATTGAGAGACGAGAATTACTGGTTATGAACTATTGATCAGTGAGGCACCGAGTTGCTGGAGGTTTTGGGCACGGGGGCCAGGATATCCGTAGATATCCTGGAGCTAGGTCGATTTCCTAGTTGGCAGGGTGGACATTAGTTTTGGACAGTTATTTTCTGTGTCTGTGGCAGGACTGGACTGTGCAGCAAGGCAGAAGGGCAATAGAAATTAGCATCAGAACCAGGTACTTTGTCAAGTTATGTATTTAATTCTTCTGTCATGGTTTTTAGTATTTATTGAGAATTCTATGTTGTTGTAGTTGTTGTCATAAAAAATCAATAGTATGCTAGGTAGTTGTTCTTGCAGTTTACTTTCATAATAATCTTTAGGAAACTTAATGATGTTTAGAAAATACGGGCATTACACTGTGGATTTTCTTCCATCCTATTTTTTGCATTCTCCTTAGCTACCATAATTAATCACCAAAACAGAAAGATCTTTTTATTTGTAACCAAAAGATTTATTAGTTTATATATAAAAAAAAAATATCTATTAAGAAATTAAAGTGGCCCTGTTTAGGCCTAGTGTTGTAACTTGTGTTGTGATACCTTATGTAACATACCTCCAATTTGCAAAAAAAATTGTTTTTTGTTATTTGTTCCTACCTAAGTTTCCTGGTGGAAGGCAGGATGCTAATCATACAACTTTGATGTCAATTTGGTCACACTGAAGTACACAATAAAAGAATTGGTTTTAAGACTCTGTTATAAAAGTCTCATTAGCACTTCAGATCCTAAACATACCATAAGAGGTCTCAACATCATAACTTAGTTAGACCATGAGTAGGAGATTATATCTAGACAATACAAATCCCCTTCATTCTTGTTATTTATCTTATGTACATAGGACTTGTAAAGGATCAAGGCATAAATTATATTAGAGTCATTCCTATCATAAAGTTTGTTTAATTAATAGATATATGGGTCAATCTTAATACTTCGGGAGTCTTAACTCATTTTTTGTTGATAAGGTTATGGGTAAAATTTCCCATTAGACTGATATCGCGACTGCCAAGTTACAGTCATCTTGGATTCTCGAATCTGGTGGTTGTTCGTGGTGAATTAGCTAGCTCATGAAAACAGTGAAATGTGGCCAACTCGGATAGCACTTCTGATTTAGTTAATGAAAGGGTAGGTAAACTTTATTATAAAATTAAGACAGAGTGCCAGATCACATCACCCTTTAACACAGAAGAGATGGTTCTCTGTCACAATAGATAAACCTCTGCATGATCATTAATGACCGTCCTATGATCTCTATTGAACTCCTCTGGCTTCACAATCGAGATACCATACCAACCCTGTCTCATCACATGGTTACCTATCCTATGTAATTTCCACATTTATATCCAAGACGGAAGTGCGTCGCCTAGGGTTAAGGGAGGCTCATAGTTTTTCCATTTTCGATCATTTCCTCCTACGAAGGTTTTGGTTGTTGCTTTGTTCTTCCTGAGGCTGAGACTGTAAAACATGGTGGAAAGAATGTCCCTAGGGTTCTGTATATCACACTGTCGTATCAGGGGTGAACTCCCAGTGGTAAGGGCATAAAAGACATGGTTATATTCAACGACATGTCTGGGAAACGATGGTAAGTGCTTCCTTAACCCAAACCCTGATAGGTTAAAATAGGTTGATAAATATTTGGTAATGTTAATAGGGTTGTTTTATGAATTTGGTTATATCCTTCTCTCCGATAACCCTTTTTCTTAGGATTGACTGTTTACTTCTCAGGCCTTTCCTTGTCTTCCTATAGCCAGTTTTTGATGCAGTAAGTCAACCCCATGGGTGATTCACCGACGAAATAATCTCTCGACTTGATTGATGAAAATGTTAAGATTCTTGAACTGGTCGAAGGCATTATTTATCATACTCATTCCTGTGTCTAGTATTTGATTTTCTCCTCTGTTTTCCTTCGGTCATTTTTACTGGAAGTCCTTAGGAGAGTTATCGAAGATTCCTGTGTGTGAAAAGTTCACCTTATCGAAACATGATGACTCTGTTTGTTTTTCTTTTTAAGATACGCTACAAGATTTTGTTTTGAATGAGTTTTGTAATTCCTCCCTTTAATGAAATCTTTGTTGTTTTCATTTCCGCTTACAGTATGTTTATAAAGGTTAGTTTATCTTTGTTCTTGATATGTTTTACTCAAAAGAAAATATTTAAGGGTTATTATTGGCACTAATGGTGGGCCTTGTTTATGCGAGGACCCATTAGAGGTTTACTGCATCCTTCCCCTTCACTCAGACTATCCTCCAGAATGAAAGAGGTAAACGAGGTTTCGGATTTGCATACCAAATATGAGTATTTAGTGTTGTCGTTTACCCTATCACTTTTGTAAATTTCATTTTGTTACTTGTTATTCGAATGCGGACTAAAATTTTTAGGGTTTGTTTTCTTGGCAGGTAGTTCTCATTCTGCACTGGCCTCGGGTTCCGCCCAAGTCTCTGACGAAAGGTATTCAGGTTCTGAAATATTTTCCTTACTCTGGCTAATTCCAGAGGTTCTGCAAAGGCTTAAGGGAAAAATCGTTCCCTAATTCTGGTTTTGTATAAAAATAGTTTAGCTAACTTATGGAACGGAAAGGAGGTTGTCACTGGAAATTTCTGGGTTCATTCTCCCATCTTTGTAAAATATTAATTCGGTAACTTGATATTCAGTCTGGTCTACTGTGTAGTTTTGTTTCCTTGTTTAATTTGAGTGACATATCTAGCCGTTGTTATTTGAAGTGTCAAATTTCAATTATAGTCACCCGAATGTATGATTTCAATATCTATATTTGTTCCTTGGAAAGATCTAAGTCTAGTTATATAATCTTACTCTGTCTTGTTCCAAATATCTAAAATTTATTACCAAAAGGAGGAAACCCTCCCAGGATTAAATGATGTGGTCGTTAATATTATTGGGTTCATTGCATTTGGTCCTCAATGTAACTGTGCATTGTTTGTTTGTTTGGTCTGAAATGCTCGAGCTCTATACTTATTTCATAATGGTGAATATACACCTGTCTGAATTGCTTTATCATACTCCGAAAATAGAGTTTTCTTATGTACCTCCGATCCCTTGTGCGTATTATCTTTTGTAGGTATTAAATTCCATATTTGTTATCGTATTCTGTTAAAATGAAAGGGTGTGTGTATATTAGTTCATATATATACATGATGCATATTTATTTTTGGTCTATCGTGGGTCAGTCCTGAATGGTAGTAACTTATCTTTACTGATGGAAAAATGGTGTTCTGATTCCCTTTATAAATCTGAACTTGTAAAGAGTAGGAATTATCTATTCTGTATACACGTTTCATCTAGCTTCAACACTATCCATACTTAGACAATATGCACCAAACTTTCGATATATAGATATGTCTCTATTATACCCGAAGGAAAGAAAAGAAATTAAATCTTAGAAGCAATTACTCCAGAATTTACTCAAAGAATCCATTTGAAATGATTTAGTAGGATAGTCAACTCATTCCTAACTCTCGTACAGATTTAGTCGATAAGACTTATTCAGGGATCTATTATAACAGTCCTGTCAAAAGTTTGATCCCACCCAATCGTATGGTCAAATAGTTTTATTCTCACCTCAGTTATAGGACATACCTATAGGTGTTAATAGTTTCGCTACTTCAGTGGCTAATTCATTCTACAGATTTATGATTAATTCAATCTTGTTATAGAAAAATGCATTCCACCAATATACCATTATTCCTACAGGCATTAATGAATTCGCTACTATTATAACCAATCCGTTCTATAGATATGTAAATAATTCGAATTCCATACAATAACATACATTACAACAAGTATACAATTATTCATTCATGCGTTAATGATTTCACTACTTCTGTAACTAATTCGTTCAACATATATGAAATAATTTGAATTCGATAGAGAAAATATACAATTATTCATTCATGCAAGGATAGACTACATATCTGAACCAAGGTGTGGAAATACAAAGGGAACAACCACGTTCCTCCCAATTGTAGAACCGAGCAGCCACAATCACTTGCGTGGTTCACCTCCTAGCCTAATCATGAGTCCATGAGAGCAAACCTGGAAATCCCTCTTTAGCAATGTCCGTCAATTTAGTAGCCCCCCATTGCCTCACACTCATTCAGTGTTTATAACACCAACGAAAAAATTATCAATAATCTCTTTCCCAGCATACTTGGCAACGTCCTGCCTCCTCACATATGATTATTTATTAATTTCCTAGGTCCTTTATCCCTCCCTTGGGAATTTTCACAACCCTCTAAATCCCTGATTTTTAGGGCCTGACATTGGCCAAATCACTGATTTTCCACTTGTAAAAATCATCCTAGGGGTAGTTCCAGCATGTTTCCCACTCATGGAGTCATGGTCAGCTACTTTTAACATGGTTGTTCCATTTGTCCTCTTGCAATCAATATAAAATATTTTATTTTTATACAAGCATCATTGTCAAATAGTTAGTTGGTTCAAATCAGATCTCTGCCCAACAGTCATAATAATTTGTTACAAATAACAAATTTGAAATTCGGAATTGCTATAAATGGCAAAAAAAATCCAAATTCGAATTTACTAAAAACAGAATAAATTTCCAGCAATTTAAATTTTGAAAAAAATATTTTATTTTGGGGGATGTCACAACACAAGCGTGGAGGAGGAAATTTGGGTGTATGAATATTTTAGTAAGGACCTAATTATTTATTAAAATCGAATGAAATCCTTGGTTTAATTAAAAAAAAAAACCTTGTGTGTTTTAAAGAGTGTTGTCGAAGGAACAAAAACATCCTCAAACTTGTAGACAAATTGAACTATAACCTTCGAGCTAACATTAAAGGGCATTGTTGAAATGGTTGTGGGTTCTTAACGGAGACAAGGCATGATTTTCTTCTCAACAAGGATATTCTTTAACTAGTGGCTATATACAAAGAGGCATTTTTGTTATTTTCAACATTTAAGTTCTTTTAACCTTTCCATATAAAATACAGAGTGCATTTATAAAATTTCATAGATGGTTTAAATAGATGAATCATGTAACAAATACTTAAGTGTTTGAAGTTCAAATATCATGGCTAAAGGAAAGAATCCAAGTAATTATATTCTGGCCATGACTTTTACATAGGGTTCACTCGATAGATCCTTAAAACTGACAATTATTTCCTTACAAGGTAACCTCCAAAACAAAGGTCGTGGGCTAAATGACTCTATACATACTTAAATTCCACATGAGAAATTGCAAATATTTTAATTTATAACCTCTTGATGATAGTTTGATAGGGGAGGAAATCGAAGATACAAGCTTAAAGAAATATAACCAATGAAGGAGAAAACGTAATAACAACCTGAGAGTTAAATTTCAAAGGGATTTACCTACCATATGTAAATGTGTTGAACCTGCATAGAATAGATCTAGATAAAAAATAATACACACATTTTTAGAGAGAATTGGAGAAGGAAGAAGAAGGAGAGAAAGAATGGAAGAATTCTCATTAACCGTTATTCCACACTCAAAGAGTGAATAATTTAAAATAGATATAGCATACATGAGTAACTAATGAGACATAGTGGTGGTCTAGAGTGATATGGACACACACTAGCAGTTACGGGAGTGAACTTCCACCTATTCTAGCCTCTCAGACAATTACGGGAGTGAACTGCCACCTAACTAAGTTAACTAGTCAACTAGTCTTCAGTTAACTGACTGAACAAAGAGTAATGAGGAGTTAACTTAGGGAATCAAGGGTAATGGTTATGATGCCACTCTAGTGATTATCCCAAGACAAGTGTGCATTATCATGGTGATGATCCCAATGTTTCATTTTGACAAAACCAATGCAACATCTAAACTCAACTCAACTAGTCAAACTAAAGTGTCAACTGAAGAGAATATTCTTCAAGTAGAATATTCTCCCCTAAAATATAGGAGACTAGATAATGAATAATTATGACTAATAAAAAAGGAATAAACTTAGGAAAATGAGATCCTAGGTGTGTGTGAAGTAACTCCAACACCCCCCCTGAACATCACTAT
>CBVK0100154712.1:0-27110 GCA_900067695.1 Picea abies
AGCATATTCAACGATCTGATCAACGAAGGACTTGAAGTCTATATGGATGATTTCACTCCTTATGGCAATAACTTCGATCAAGCACTGAATAACCTGGAGAAAATACTAGAGCGATGCATTGCGACCAGGTTATGTTTAAGCCACGAAAAGTGTCACATGATGAGGACAGAAGGTGTGGTACTAGGGAATTATATCTCTACAGATGGAATTAGGGTAGACCCAAAAAAGATAGAGGTAATCCTTAATATACCTACACCACACACACAAACTGAGGTACGTAGTTTCCTTGGCTCTTGATGCAACCTTCCCCACTCCTCGGAGAATGATCGCTCTCACCAGGACCTTCTTCTTCACTGGCCCGAAGAGCTGAAATTTCTCTTCAACTCCCTTATCAGAAGTTCTCGCACCCACAGAATGATCTTCAATGATCTCCCTTGTTGTATCAGGAAATCGGACCTCGCTCAGTAGCGAGTCCTGAACTCAGCAACACAATCCCCGATTCTCGATATCCCGATGCCACCTGTCCTCTCCTTGCAACACAATCCCCGATTCTCGATATCCCGATGCCACCTGTCCTCTCCTTCTGACACCAGTGGTCTCCGCTCCAAATGGAAATCAGGATTTCATGATTTGGAAATTCGTGACTCCTGTGGCACTGTTTCACAGGACCTCCCAAATCCCGAACTCCGATATGCGATGCCACCCGTCAATGCCACACGCTATCACCGTAGGACCCATCACAATTCAGGGTTTCACGAATTCTCCATGATTATTTCGACACCAAGAGTTCCGAAGTGTCGAACCCCAATTCTTCGGGATCTTGCGCCACGTCTCTCTGCTAAGATCAACAGCTCTGATCTTCTCGGGAAATCGCTAATCGCGATTTCATCATATAAGATTTCCACGACCACGAAAACTCTGATATCCCGATGAGTCGAGTCCCGATGACTCTCTTCCCTATGTGCCCATGCTTAAACCCTGCGCAACTCTCCCGAGATATGATGGTTAGCGGGATTTCACTAATCTGTTCGGCGAATCCTAGTCGTCGACTCCTCCTCCTTGGTGCTTCTTTGAAGCGACAAAGTATTCCTGCGAAAACTTGTTCTCCAAGCCTGTGCTTGCAGCTCCCACTCAAAACTCTCCTTGGCACGAAATTTCTACGTTCCCGCTTGGTGAGATCCCAAAGGTTCTATCCCTCTTGAGATTATCCTCACTTCACAAGTTTTTATGAGGACTTGTTGCACGCACTCCTTGCGGCAAAACTCCAAATACGACTAAGTATTTGAACTCTTCAATCCTGCACACTTCTGCAGTAGAAATTCTTCAATTCTTTGCTCAGAATCGCAACTCTGAGCCTTCGTCTAGCCTACACATGCCTTGCATGGCTCCAGTGCCAAATCTTCACTTCTGAGATGAATAGAAACAAAAGCTATCCCTAAGTAAACCCTGCAGTCACACACTTCTTGCGGACAAATTTCACTGCACTCCTTGCAGGAATTCTCTGGATCACTTAGAGAAACAATTGAAACTCATTCATTCCTTCTCTCAGATTTCAAATCAACCATGAAATCACATACACAACATATAAAAGCAAGTGCAGAATAAGAAGAAAATACTCATGAGCATAATATCAACAATACATAGAGAATAACACAATCATGGAATTGAATCAAAGAAGGTGTTCTTCATACACTTCTCTGCTCTGCTCTTTCTTTCTCCTGAATGAATGAATCTAAATTCTCTCATGCTAATCTACAATGTACAAAGGAGGGTGTCTATATCCATTTTCCCTCTCGAAAACTGAAACTGTCTAATCTAGACTTAAACATCTACCTACCTGCATTAAATCTATTAAATGCCTTCATATCTACTAAGGACGAGAGCTTAAAGGCTCAAGGTCCATTACATATACAAAGTGTGCTTCTTTATGAATGACTTCATTAAAGAGTGACGCAACAACTTCCAAGGTATTTCAAAATATGTGCTGGCGCTATCCAGCTAGTTCTTCTCAATGTGCTGGCTCGCTTGATGTGGACGATGCTCCTGCATCATACTCCCCGTCTTGAAAAATTTCATGGGCTCCTGTCCATGAGCTCCTGCATGGTATGTCCATTCTTTTGTATCACTGACTCAGTCTCCCAGCTAGCATCCTCGACTGGGTGATTCTTCCATTTCACCAGGTACTCAAAGTACTGTTTTCATCTGGTTTTCTTTCCCATTCGCTTGTCCAGTATACATTCCATTTGTGGCTTCTGTGCAATTGGCATTTGCTTCTGCCACTGGATCACTGGCTCCTCAGTTCCAGTGTTTGTTTCTCCAGCCCTGTATGGATATAAGTCTGCTACGTTGAATATCGGAGATATTCCGATGCCATCCGGCAACTCAATCTCGTATGCGTTTTCTCCAAATTTCTTCAGGACTCTGCATGGTCCGATTTTCTTCATCTTCAACTTATTATATGTTCCCCTTGGGAAATTTTCTTTTCTCAAGTGTGCCAGAACCAGATCGCCAACTTCAAACTGAAGTTGTCTCCGATGCTGATCTGCTCTGCGTTTGTATTCCTGATTTGACTTCTGCAGTCGCTATTTCACCTTCATGTGAAGTTCCTCCATCGCCTCAGCGAATTCTTCTGCGCTCGCACTGCTAGTCACACTCTGTCTTGACTCCCTGAGTTTAGAAACCCCCCTCGATTGTGTTCCATACACAATCTGAAATGGACTCTTGCCTGTACTCCTATTCACAGAATCATTGTACACAAACTCTGCCTGTGGCAATATGTTGTCCCAGCTACCATGGTGCTCTATCACCGGGCTTCTCAGCAAGTCTCCAAGACTTCTGTTGACCACCTCGGTCTGTCCATCTGTCTGCGGATGATAAGCATAACTAAACACCAAGTTAGTTCCTAGCTTCTTCCATAGCGTCCTCCAAAAATGACCTATGAATTTGGTGTCCCTGTCCGAGACTATGCTTCTCGGCAATCCATGAAGTCTAACAACCTCTTTGAAAAACAAGCTTGCGATGTGCGTCGCATTGCCAGTATTCTGGCATGGAATAAAATGTGCCATCTTCAAAAACCTGTCTACCACCACAAAGATGGAATCAACCCCTCTCTGTATTCTCGACAATCCCAATACAAAATCCATGCTAATCGCCTCCCATGGCCTCTCGGGTATGGGCAATGGCTGATAAAGACCCGTGTTCTACTTTCTGCCCTTCGAATGTTGACAAATCCTGCATTGGTCAACAAATCGTTTAACATCCACTCGCATGCCCAGAAAAAAATATGATTCGCTTAACTTCACGAATGTTTTGTCATGACCAAAATGACCTGCTAATCCGCCACTATGTTTTTTCTTCACCAAATTCTCCCTCATGGAGCAAATTGGAATACATAGCTGATTGCCTCGAAACAACAATCCTTCCTGGATTATGTAATCTATCCATGGGATTCTGTCTCTGAGAACTGGATTCTCAGCTGCTTCGTATGCTTCCCCGAAATCTGCATCTCCTGCATACATATCCCTGAGATTCTCAAAACCCAAAGTTTTGACTCGGAACTCCTACAGCAACAAACATTTCCTGCTCAAAGCATCAACCACTTTGTTAGCAGTCCCTGAAAATGTGTTTAATCACAAATGTGAAATTTTGCATGTACTCTACCCATTTTGCATGCTTCTGGTTCAACTTCTCTTGTTGACTCACAAACTACAATGCATGATTGTCACTGTACAATACAAATTCCTTAGGTATCAAGTAATGCCTCCACTTCTTCAATGCCTGTATGATGGCATAAAACTCTTTATCATACGTGGAGTATTTCAGCTTTGCGTCATCTAGCTTCTCACTGAAGTATGCAACTGGCCTGTCATCCTGACTCAAGACCCCTCCGATGGCATATCCGCTTGCATCACATTTCACTTGAAATGTCTTCCGAAAATCTGGCAACACCAACACCGATTGCTCTATTATCTTCTGCTTCAACAAATTGAAGCTCTTCTCAGCCTCGGCTGTCCAATGAAAAGTCTTATGCCGCTTCTTCACTGTGTCCATCATTTCTATGCTAATTCCACTGAAATTCCTGATGAACTTTCTGTAGAAACTAGCCAGTCCATGGAAACTCCTCACCTCGAAAACATTTCTCGGTGATGGCCAATTCTTGATCACTTCTACCTTACTTGGATCCATCTTCAATTCATTCGCTGAAATAAAAAATCCCAAATAAATGAGCTCCATCTGCATAAATGAAGACTTCTTCATATTGATCAACAACTTCTCTTGCTATAGTTTCCTCGTCACAATGGGCAAATGTTTCAAATGCTCATCCTTTGTCTTACTGTAGATCAATATATCATCCAGATATACGACTACAAACTTCCCGATGAATTCCCGCAGTACTTCATTCATTAGCCTCATGAATGTGCTCGACGCGTTTGTCAAGCCAAACATCATGACCAGCCATTTGTACAAACCTTCATTTTTCTTGAAGGCTATCTTCCATTCATCACCTTCCCTCATTCGAATCTGATGATAGCTGCTCTTCAAATCAATCTTTGAAAAGTAATTTTCCCCACTCAGGAAATCCATCAGATCATCCATCCTCGGCAGTGGAAATCTGTTCCTGATGGTAATGTTGTTTATCACTCTGGAGTCTGTACACATCCTCCAGCCTCCATCTTTCTTTGGACTTAGTACTGTCGGAACAACACATAGACTCAGGCTTTCTCTGACCAGTCCTTTTTCCAGCAGATCCTGTACCTGCCTTTTGACCTCCTCATTTTCCTACGGCGTCAACCTGTACGCGGCTTTGTTCGGCAAACTTGCTCTAGGTATGAGGTCTATGTGGTGACTCACACTCCTCATTGGTGGCAACGAATGAGGTAGTTCTTCCACGATGATATCAATGAACTCTCCCAGCATTTCCTGAATCTCATTTGGCAAGTCATCCACTCTTGTGCTAGTCAGGACAATTCTCGGCTTCCTGACCATAAGAAATTGTGGATCTTCCTTCTTCTCCATCTCTGTAAGCAGCTCCTTTCCACTCATGAGAAGTATGGTATTTCTTACTTCTGGCTTTACTTCCTTATCCTTTATTGGAAGCAATCTATGTGTTCTCCCATCCTTCTCCAAGGTGTATGTGTTCATCCTCCCATCATGAACCACATTTCTGTCATATTGCCATGGTCTACCCAGTAATAAATGACATACATCCATGGGAATAACATCACACAAAATTTCATCATTATACCCACCTATTTTGAATTCAACCAAGCATTGTTTAGTAACACTCACCTGATGTCCTTTTTGCAGCCATGATACTTTGTATGGACTCGGGTGATCTATCGTTTCCAGCTCCAGCTTTTCTACCATCTCGGTTGAAACGAGGTTATCGGTGCTTCCACTGTCCACGATGACCTTACATTTCTGGTCTTTAGCTTTGCAAGCTATCCTGAATAGTCGACTCCTCTGAGCTATGTTCTCCACCTCCTTCTCGGGTGTTAAAAGGACTTTATGCATTCCAAGCGATCTTCCACTGTCTGCATCTTCATTTTCAACATCACTCCTCTGTGCCTCTATGATGTGAGCTTCCCCTGTATCTTTCTTTTTCTCTAGACACTCAAATGACTTGTGCCCATTCTTTTCACATGTAAAACATGTGATAACTCCACCTCTTCCTCTACCTCGACCTCTAGTACGAGGAAAAGTATTTGCATCCGCATAACCTCCCCGCTGATCATTTTGTTGTCTTCGCTGTTCGACCTGTGGCTGTCCTCGCTGTGAGGTTCCACCTCTTTCAATCTTACCCTGAGGTTTCTTCCATTCCTCCTTGGGCTTCTAATATTTATCTTGGGCAATTGCCTTGCCTCTGGGCTGACTCCGGCCTCGCCCTCGCTGTCCTTGCTTACGGCTCAGCTTCTCCTCGGCTTTCAGAGCCATCTGATAAGCATCCTCAACTGTTCGGATGGTTACCATGCTTAACTCATCCTGAATGTCGTATCTCAGACCATTCGGATATCTCGCCACCTTCTCATCATCGCTCTCTCGATGACCTACTCGAATATTGAGCTTATAAAATTCCTCGGTGTACTTCTTCACTGTCATCAACTTCTGTCTCAGGTTCTGCATTTGCCTGAATAGTGTGATATGATAATCTCTGGGGATGAATTTCGCTTTCATCTTAGCAATCATCCGATCCCAGCTCTTAATCTTCTGTTTTCCTTTGGAACATCTATCTGCTTGTAGCTCGTCCCACCATAACGCTACATGTCCCTTCAACTTAGTGACAGCATGCCTTATCTTCTTGTCCTCTTCGATATCCTCATAATTGAAGTAGGTGTCAAGAGCTCGGATCCAATCCAACAACTCTTCTGCATCCAGGCTTCCCTCATAAGATGGAATATCCATTTTTGCCTTTGCCCCCATTCTGGCGATGGCTTTGATCAACCGCTCGGTTGATGCGTCTTCTGCTGTGACTTCCTCTGCATGTCCATCTTCCTCTCATACTTTGGAATCGCTAAGATCCCCTACACCAACTCCGTGTCTCTGCGCTGTCTCCATCTCCTCAAGCCTTGCTCAGAGATCTCTCATTTGGCACTCCATTTCTTGATTTCATGCTGGCCTACCTCTTCTTCACGCATCCCTGTCTTTCGGACCAGGTGACTGCCTTTCTCTTCTCGGCAGCATGATGTCTTCTCTTCTCTGCTACAGAAAGAAAAGAATTTCCCGCTCTAATACCACTCTGACGCAACCTTCCCCACTCCTCGGAGAATGATCGCTCTCACCAGGACCTTCTTCTTCACTAGCCCGAAGAGCTGAAATTGCTCTTCAACTCCCTTATCAGAAGTTGTCACACCCACATAATGATCTTCAATGATCTCCCTTGTCGTATCGGGAAATCAGACCTCGCTCAGTAGCGAGTCCTGAACTCGGCAACACAATCCCCGATTCCCAATATCCCGATGCCACCTGTCCTCTCCTTATGACACCAGTGGTCCCCACTCCAAATGGAAATCGAGATTTCATGATTCGAAAATTCGTGACTCCTGTGGCACTGTTTCACAGGACCTCCCAAATCCCGAACTCCGATATGTGATGCCACCCATCAATGCCACATGCTATCACCGTGGGACTCGTCGCAATTCGAGGTTTTGTGAATTCTCCATGATTCTTTCGACACTAAGAGTTCCGAAGTGCCGAACCCCGATTCTTCGGGATCTTGCACCACGTCTCTCCGCTGAGATCAACAGCTCTGATCTTCTTGGGAAATTGCTAATCGCGATTTCTTCATATAAGAGTTCCACGACCACGGAAACTCCGATATCCCAATGAGTCGAGTCCTAATGACTCTCTTCCCTGTGCGCCCACTCTTAAACCCTGCACAACTCTCCCAGAATCTGATGGTTAGCGGGATTTCACTAATCTTTTCGGCGAATCCTAGCCATCGACTCCTCCTCCTTGGTGCTTCTTTGAAGCGACAAAGTATTCCTACGAAAACTTGTTCTCCAAGCCTGTGCTTGCATCTCCCACTCGAAACTCTCCTTGGTACGAAATTTCTACGTTCCCGCTTGGTGAGATCCCAAAGGTTCTATCCCTCTTGAGATTATCCTCACTTCACAAGTTTTTATGAGGACTTGTTGCACGCACTCCTTGCGGCAAAACTCCAAATATGACTAAGTATTTTAACTCTTCGATCCTGCGCACTTCTGCAGCAAAAATTCTTCAATTCTTTGCTCAAAATCGCAACTCTGAGCCTTTGTCTAGCTTGCGCACGCCTTGCACGGCCCCGGTGCCAAATCTTCACTTCTGAGATGAATAGAAACAAAATCTATCCCTAAGTAAACCCTACAGTCACGCACTCCTTGCGGTCAAATTTCACTCCACTCCTTGCAGGAATTCTCTGGCTCACTTAGAGAAACAATTGAAACTCATTCATTCCTTCTCTCAGATTTCAAATCAACCATGAAATCACATACACAGCATATAAAAGCAAGTGCAGAACAAGAAGAAAATACTCATGAGCATAATATCAACAATACACAGAGAATAACACAATCATGGAATTGAATCAAAGAAGGTGTTCTTCATACACTTCTCTGCTCTGCTCTTTCTTGCTCCTGAATGAATGAATCTGAATTCTCTCATGCTAATCTACAATGTACAAAGGAGGGTGTCTATATCCGTTTTCCCTCTCGAAAACTGAAACTGTCTAATCTAGACTTAAACATCTACCTACCTGCATTAAATCTATTAAATGCCTTCCTATCTACTAAGGATGAGAGCTTAAAGGCTCAAGGTCCATTACATATACAAAGTGCACTTCTTTATGAATGACTTCATTAAAGAGCGGCGCAACAACTTCCAAGGTATTTCAAAATATGTGCTGGTGCTGTCTAGCTGTTTCTTCTCAATGTGTTGGCTCACTTGATGTGGGCGATGGTCCTGCATCAGCGCTTCATGATACTATAGTAGGTTTATGGAAAATTTTGAAAGAACCGATGCACCTTTACATGATTTGACTAGTAATGTAGAATTTCAGTGGCCTAACAAGTGTGATGTGGCATTTGCAAGACTCAAAAAGTTGATCTCAACAACATCGGTGTTGAGGGGGCCAAATTGGAAAATACCATTCCACATCTCCACCGATGCATCTGATATTTCCATAAGCGTTGTCCTCGGACAGGAGGAGGAGAAGAAACCTTACGCCATTTATTTTATTAGCAAGAATCTTAATCCAGCTGAACTTAATTATACAGTAATAGAGAAAAAGTTTTTAGCTATTATACATGCCATCAATAAATTCCGTCATTATATAACAAACTATCCAGTCATTCTGTATACTGATCATTCTGCTATCAGATATCTGGCTAATAAACCAATTACTAATGGACGAGTCACTCGATGGTTTTTATTATTGTAGGAATTTGATATCACCATCAAAGATCGACCCAGGAGAGAAAACCTTGTCCCAGACTTCCTATCCCACATACCCAAAATAGATGACTCCTTAACAGTCAAAGACCGATTTCCAGATGAGCATCTATTTTTTGTTACTACAAAGCCACCTTGGTATGCTGACGTGGAAAATTACCTGGTAGAAGGAAGATTACCGGCACATCTTTCATCAAAGGAAAGAAAACTGATCATCCAGCGTAGTGCATGATTCGCCTGGATCAACAGATATCTCTTCCATATAGGAGATGATCTCCAGATCCGTAGATGCGTACGAGATGATGAAATCTATGAAATATTAAAAGCTGGACATGATGAGCCCCGTGGTGGGCATTTTGCAGACCGCAAGACTGGACACAAAATTCTGCAGATGGGCTTTTATTTTCCCTCAATATTCAGAGACGCGAAGAAATACGTCCAAACCTGCGATAGTTTTCAACGGATGGGAAAACCAGGTCAGGCTGATGAAATGCATTTGAAAGAACAAGTAGTCACAGAACCATTTGAGAGATGGGCACTAGACTTCATTGGCCCCTTCAACCCAAAGTCAAATTAGAAGGCCTATATTCTAGTCGCAATGGACTACATGACTAAATGGGTAGATGCAGAAGCCTTTCCAAATGAAACAGAAGAGGTAGTCATCAAATTTATTTTCAAATTATTCGTATGCCATGGACTACCAAGAGAGGTAATTACTGATGGGGGGTCACAATTTACAACTCATAGAATCATCACCACCTTGGATAATTATCATATTAGACATAGAATTACTTCTCTATACCATCCACAAGAAAATGGGCAAGTGGAAAGCACCAACAAAGTCCTCGAGGCAATCTTGACAAATACTGTCTCAACAAACAGACAAAATTGGGCTTCTGAGCTCCCAAATGCCTTATGGGCTTACCGTACAACATGGAGTAATACCACTGGCTACTCTTCTTACCATTTAGTTTATGGCAAATAACCCATCTTCCCAATCGAGTTTGAAATCAAGACTCTAAGGATGGCCCAGGAAATCAGACTGGATCTTACAAAAGAACATAAACAACGCCTTCAACAACTCAATGAATTGGATGAATCACGTCTGTCTATTGTAGAGCACACAACCGTTATTCAACAACAAAGAATGACCTGGCACGATAATCATATATACAAAAAATTATTTTAAAAAGGAGACTGGGCACTCCTCTATGATTCCATATTTCAGGATTTTCCGAGAAAATTACAGACATGGTGGCTAGGACCATATGAAATCAGTGAAGTCCATGATAATGACACAGTTACGTTAAGCACCATTGACGGGTCTGGATCTCCATTTTGGGTCAATGGACACCAGCTACGACTCTATGATCAGCCACCCTCAAAAGAATCTTTCTACTAAGAGGTAAGTAAGGACCCTACCGTTCAAATTTTGGTTGGCTTGGAAGGTAATTCAACCACCCCAACTCCATAAATGTTGAAATTTGTTGACACTGTAGATACTGTATATAATTTTGTTTTCTATAGATTTTTTTAGTTTTTTTATTATTTTCGACAGTCATTCGAGAAAATCAAAACTAGGGAGGATAACCATGATGAACTCAATTAACACTCTTTTTATGTTTCAAACTCTCGCTTCATCTCATTAGCCATACCCTATCTTCCGTAGAGAAATGAATGTGTCATTATTCAACGACAACAATTGGGCAACTATAATAAGATTTATAACATTAACAAACCATCCATTACTTAATTTTGAAATAAACCAACTCATAAATGAATTTAGTTGATGAGGAATCAACCTTGAATTCAAACAAAATACATTACCATGTTTCTACAAATTCAGATGGTTTAGAATAGAACAATTGTTGTTCCTTTTGCGCACTTGTTTTTCCTTTTGCACGCCTACTGTTCCTTTGAATAGAACAATTTTTGTTCCTTTTGCGTGCCTACTGTTCCTTTGAACGGAACAACTGTCGTTCCTTTTGTGCGCCTGCTGTTCCTTTGAATGGAACAATTGTTGTTCCTTTTGCACACCTGTTGTTCCTTTGAACAAAACAATTGTTGTTCCTTTTGTGCGCCTGCTGTTCCTTTGAACGAAACAATTGTTGTTCCTTTTTGCACACCTATCGTTCATTTTGTGTTCCTTCCTTGCTGATAAAACGCTAAACCTTTCCTTTGGGGTACATCTTTCACCAAATAATTTTCACCATAATTATTTCTAACAATCTATCATTATTTTGTGGACTATCTCCCATACCTTATCAAATTGCTTTTTGGATTACTTCCTTCGAAATATCTTAAACCTTGTTCATAACCTGTAACCACCATAATTCGTTTCTTTTCCCTTATACATTACACTTAATGATACCTCGCATTTATAATTAATAAGGAATCTGCGACACACTTTTACTTGGCATCCTTACACTTCTTTACGCCATCCCTTACTCTTAAGGAGTAGATGAGCCTCCCTTCATACACTCAAAAAAAAAAAAAAACATAAATCAATAAAATTTCTTCTTTTTTTCCACAAAGAATAGGGGGTCTCATCATGAGCCAACCTACCATGATCATAGGATAATAACCTAAGTTACATTCCCACTATGGCTACCACACTAGGGCAATGGCCTTTGACATTCTCTTTTGTCAAAGGACAAGAGGTCTCATCACGAGCTGACTTGTTCACTTAAGTTACACTCTAGTGAGTGGCATTATCATCATCTGGATACCAAACCAGGATAATGGTCTTTTTCGGAAAACTTAAAAACTTTCAATATATATATATATATATATAATCAATAAAATTTATTTCTTTTCCCACAAAGAATAGGGGGCCTCATCACAAGCCAACCTACCACGATCATAGGATAATAACTTAAGTGACATTCCCACTATGGATACCACACCAGGGCAATGGATTTTGACATTTTCTAGTCAAAGGACAAGGGGTCTCATCACAAGATGGCTTGTTCACCTAGGTTACAATCTAGTGAGTGGCATTGTCACTATGGCTACCAAACCAGGATAATGGTATTTTTGGAAAAGACGATTCAAACAAGTATCAAGGATACAGGCTCATCTCAAGGTTAAAAGGCAACCCTGTCGAGGCTATGGACGCTTGCTGGCAACAATGGCTTTGCCTGTGGTATGGAAGTTACCTTAAATGCCAAGTTTCTGCATCTCTCTAGATTTCCTTTACTCAATAACAAGGCTATCATTTTGGTTGTATTCAATGACATAGAAAAGTAACAACATTATGATATGTGGGATATTATTTAACTGAACATATTTAATTTATTTGGCGCATGTATCCTTAAAGAATTATTTTGAGTATCGGTATTTTCAATTCCAAAAAAGTGGATTAACATTTAATGATTACCGTTAAATATGTTGTTTGAACATAAATCATTAATCCCCATTGGCAGCCACCATACAATCATTACTTTTCACCATCAATACCTACAATCATTACTCTTCCCTACGCTGACGGTCAAGGTTGACCTTTCTATTAATGAGGGGAGTGGACACTCGACATGCTTCTCAATACAGATAGTAATGATTGTAATAAATACCTTCATTTGTATACATTTGTTGTCTCTGATATTTTCTATTCTCGGTAATTTTTCCTCCAAGCTGGTCTAACCACATCTGCTACCAGGAACGATAGTCATCCATATTTTCTCACAAAATGGGTGGCAGAGGTGTGCGTAGGGAACCTACTTTACTAAATCTTACAGAGCAAGTGAGAGACATCCTGCCTCAGCTTGGGTGGACGGAGTACTTCAATCGGCTGCAAGGATATGACACGAATGTCATGCTTGAATTCTTTCAGAATCTACAGGGGGAAAAATCTATGGTGTGAGGCAGACAAATCTCAGTCACCCTAGAAATCTTAGCAGAGGTCACAGGCCTCCCTAACACAGACATTTAGTGGACAGGACGATACACAACATTGAAGGAAGCTGTGGAAACCTTCACAGACCCTGGGGAAGAATTTGATAAGAAAGGAAAGGGACTCAATCTCAGTACCCTTAGAGAACCATGGAAGGAACTTGCAAGGATAATTCAGCGGTACATCACTTGTGATGGACGATATGATGTAATTCAACCTCGCCACCTCAAATTTTTGGTAGCTTTAAAACAATGGTTAGTACTTAATCTCCCTTTCTTTCTGAATGCCATATTACATGAGGTTGCCCTAAGAACACAAAAATCCAAGGATCCTGTTACTGTTATCAACCACCACAGATTAGTTAAACTGATAACAAATAAAGCACTGAGTCGAACTCAATTGAATTGGGATAACTTGATTGAGGCCAATAGACCTCCACAACTAGAGCAACCTGAATTATTCCATGAAGAACCACCACAAAAAATCAAAGATAGATAGGCAGAGGAGACTACTACCCAAAGAGAAATCCCATATCCTCAAACTGAAGCTGAGGTAGACCCTGCCCATATCATAGAGACCCAGACCTCATAAACATAGGCATTAACGAAAAAGAGGAAGAGAGCAACAACTGCCCCTACAACTATCATTCAGATAAGGAGAAGAAGCAGAGGAATCCAGGAAACAACTGAAGCAATTCAGGATACAACAAAACAACTTGAAGAACTTCATAATTCTACAGAACAGTCTCCACATGAGAATGCTCAAGGAATTAGGCAAGAAGAACAAACCTCACAAAGGAATGATCAGGAAGACACCCAACCAACATTAGCGCATTTGATGGAAAATTTTATGAAGAGCTATGAGGTATAAATAGCCCAGGTTTTGGGAATCTTGGGAACCTCAATTGACAGAGGCGCAAATAATCCAGAAACATTCCTAGAACAAACCTCCTCTTGAAAACCAGTTGAATATTTTCCTAATATTGAAATGTCTTTTCTTGAGGACAGAGCATAGGAATAACCCCATTTTGAAACAAGAAGCCCTCTTAGACAGATAGAACAGTTGGAAGGAATAGAGGAATGACCATCTGCTGGCCATAATGAAGAAGGCCTTGAGACCTCTCATAAACAAAAATCAGCCAAGAGCCATGAGAAAATTAGAAATTAAAAAAAAAGAAAATAAACTATTGAAGAAAAAGGCTAAGAAGGTTGAAGTATTAAAGCAGAAGGCAGTTAAACTCAAGGAAATTATTAAGGAATTGAGGAAATAGTTAGAACAGGCAGATAAAGCCCACAAAATAAAGAAGAGAAAAAGGGCCAGAGTACAAGGAAGGAATCCTCTTCCTAAAGAAGCAATCAGTACAAATTCTGTAGGGATACAGACAAATCTTGAAGAAATAGTAGTGGAAGAAACAATAGCTCAGAATGAGGAAGCACCTCCTTTAGAAACACAGGAAAATATGATATCTACAAAAGCAATTGATGTTGAGGTGTAGACAACTCAAATCCTTGAGAAGAATGCTACCATTAGGAGATTGGAGGAAGAATTTATGCAGTCTCAACAAACCGTGGTTTAAAACAAAAATGAGTTACTGACTATGGAAGAACACCAAGCACTTCAGTCTCGGAAATAGAGTGTTATTGTGGACAGGTTGGAAGCAGAGATTACACAGGTCCAACAAGCATTAACTCAATCAAGGGAAGAGATGGGTGCTATGAAAGAATACCAAGCATCGCAATCTCAAGCACAGGGTGTCACCATCGATAGACTAAAGGCAGAGATGGGACAAGCCCAACAAGCATTGGCTCAACACCAAGATGAAATGGTAACTAGAACTGAATATCAAAAGATTGTTAAAGACTTGAAGGACATGAAAACAATAGAGGGTGATACCTATGATGCGCTCACAAGATCCCAAGGGAAGATAAAAAAGGTGCAAACCCAATTAGAAAAAGCTTTGGAGAAAATCAAGGAAATATGTGATGTCTACTCTTATGTTATTAATTGCAGAGACCCTACCACCAATTACACTTTATTCTTGCTGGAACAATATTTGTTATTGAGAGTGAAGGCCATCAGGGTGGGAAAACCTATTTATTTTTCCATTGTACCTGAGTTTATTTCATGTTTCATATAGCAGAATGAAAAGGTACAATACTTTGTGTGTGAATTGTACTTTCATAATTTCATTCTGGAAGAAAAAAGGGAAGATAACCCTAGCCCATTCATAGGTGATATACAGTTTCAGGCATTTCTGTCATTTACTCAGAATCAAGTCAGATGGGGTAAATCTCATAAAACCTTCCTAAAAATGGATGTTGGGCTAGATCTCTGGGTTAGGGGGGAACCTCCAAATTCCTTTCTAGCCATTATGTGACATAAAACCTTTATGAAAAGAAAAGCAGTCGTTGTTGAAGGAAAATCTCCCTGCGGATAGGTAGATCTCCTCTTGAGAGCTAGACTCTTAACTCTTAAGATAGAAGATGCTTAACATGGACACTGACTTACTTTCAGATCTATACGAACTAATGCATGAGGAGGAAGGAGAAAAGAAGTACCTTTTTACCGACGTTTGTCCCTGCACGCTCTGAGTTGAGCTCCGATCTTTCGCTCCTCGATGAGCCATGTAGACAAACAATAGTACAACCACTTCCTACTCTATTGATATTAGTTCGAAAATAGATATATCTATCAATGATAAGTTCATGTAAGATCAAACATGAACTAGAAATAAACAGGCCAAGCGTGTCATATTGATGAGAACAATGACAGAAGTAACTTACAACCATGGATGCGAATGTGATAGCTTCGTCAAGTCCCCTTTGTCTAACCCTTGCTCAAAAGATCCATGACCTGGATGATAGAAACTTCACTGATTACTCTCCTCTAGTTCACTGTGTGTTTCCTATGAGATCATAGGTTTCATTCTTGCAATTCTTCCTCCTTTCCACCATCATAGAGCTTGCTTATATAGGTTAAGAGAGGCTTAACCTCTTGAGGTATCTTTAGGGTAGGTTGAGGAATTCCCTCCTTAGATCAGGGATTTTCTCCTAAGATCATGATTGAACCAGGAATTAGAATGCAATTGCCTTCCAAACTTGAAAGATCCTCCCCTTATTCTCCTCAACAGATCAACTACTGCCCAGATTAGACAGTGCTCCCTCAAAAGGGGCATCAGTGCGCTATAACGCTCCCTAGTAGGCTCAAGGGGAGCGCCAATGCTTCAAATATTTGTAGCGCTCCTTCAGAGGGGTGGTTTAGTGTTATAATGCTTCCTATCACCTTATAGGGGAGTGCCAGTGCTCCTAAGGGTGAGATAGGGGAGCGCTCTCCCTTAAAACCTTAGTTTGAGAGCTCTTTTCAGGTGGCAAGAGATACTTGACTTCAGTTAGCCATTCTCTTTCGTCAAATCAGATGTTTGAGGTATAATAGGTGTCTCCTTAGTGTCATCCTCGCGACAATATGCTTTGTTTGAAATTTGTAACACTTGTGAACAACATGAGACACTTGCGATAGTTGTGAGGAACATGCGATACTTGTGACACCTATCAAAGCAAGCAATGTTGATGTGTAACAGATTGCCCCCCAAAGTATGAAGTTAGAAGATGAGAACTAATAACTGAAATGATTTGTAGACTTTCAGGAAAGGGTATAGACTTGAAGAACCTGACGAAAGCTGTACACAAACATCCAACAAATATCATGACATGTGTCAAAACCCAAGGCAGGCATACCTATGCTTGGGTGATCAAGACTTGCAAGATATGGCCGCCATAAAATACACTGTGGATCCATAATTGTATTGATGAAAAGGTATAGCCATCGAGGATACAATGTGGATCTATACTCTGATGACCTGGACTGATCGTAGCCACAAAGAATACACAGTGGATCTACGAGATGACAAGACATAGCCACGACCAATACAAAGTGGATCTATGTAACAGTGTATGTATCATTTGTCCAAGAGAAACTGCTTCGCAACTTGGGCAAAGTACATATCAAAGTGATCAGTCAACCCAGGGTCTTCTTACCGATCCTAATGTGGTATGAATCTAACCATGTGAATAGATGTCCTAATGTCGAACATGGCAGAAACCACTTGATTACCGGTCAATGGTGTAAACCATTAATAAGTGCGAGGGAGATCACCATTAATGTCAATCATTCCCAAGGTACCCTAGTACATTCCAACGAATGTGAATGGATGAGCTGGAGTCGAACATCCATGGAATCATCTAATCAGAGGTCAATGATGTAAACCTACTGTCGAATGTGAGGAGGCCTGCCATTGAGGCATGCAGGTACCAAAGTATTAACTGGTTTCTAAGCCTAATTCCTGGATAATGTGTTGAGGTCGATAGGAATAGGCTCGTTGAAGGAGGGCCTTGATGTATCCCCCATCAATGACACGAAACAGACATAGAGATGTAATTGGTAGATCAAATGAACATGGACTGACACGGGTTTTGAGACAAGATGTTTATGATGGCTGACTTTAGAGGCGGATACTTCCCTTGAACACTGAGGCAAAACAACAAAAACATGACATGGACCAAAACTTGATGATGCAGTGGATGCTATGACTTACGTCATATGACCCAAAGGAGTGAAAGAAACTCATAGGATTGGCTCAGTGCAGAGTTTCAGCAGATTATAATGCGTGCAAATGACAAAGTGCCGTGTTCAAGGGCAACTCTAAGAATTACTTAGTAATGTTCTCAAGAGACTGCTTGTCTTGCTTCTTTCAAATTTTCCCCCATCCAGATAGACGAGTACCTCTTTTTTATTTAATGAGCTCAATGAGGATAACACATGCTCGATATAACTCACCTTTGGTAAGCTCCTCTTCCTTTGTTTAACGAACTAGAAGAAGTAAGGGTTCGATCCCGTATGGGTCTGTTGATGTGTGTTTTAGCGAGTCCAAAGACAAAAAACTCGAAGGTTTTTCATGATTATAGAGTAATTAGAAAAACACTTAAAAGAGAACTCTCTCAGTTCCATTTTCATACAATAGTCTGACGAGACCGAAAAAGAGATAAACTATCACTAGAAAGATGCCCTTTCGAACCTTTTAACGAGTGTGAAAGGAAGCAAGGTCACTGGACGATCTTTTCATATTTAGAGAGTCTGAAAAGAGTTTAAAGATGACTCCAGGGGGTTCCTTTTTCATGTGTCCTTGCGGGTCCGAAAAAGAGATAAAAGTCTACCTGGTGCGTTTTCATATTTTTGTGCTTGAAAATGAACTAAGACTATGCTCATGGATGTGACAAGGTAAACAAACGATCAGAACTGCTAGGAAACCTGCGATGTCAAAACTGCAATCCAGAGGTTTAGTGAAGCCATTATATTGCCATAAAAACCCATAAATAACTATACCTTATAAAAATGGAAATTCATAAATAGTAATACAAGAAAAAACTTCATTTACCATTTCATTTTGCATAAGGATTTGTAGCAGTGGAGATTCTCACTTTGGAGGTGGATCTTGTTTCGCTTGATATCGGAGCTACGGTTGATCGTTTCTCTTGCCGTTTGGACCAGGTAGATATTCATCTCCCCTTCTTTCAATTACATGGTTTAATATTCATTTTCATAGCAACATTTAATTTAAAAAATGAAGCCCTAGGTCGCTCCAAAAAAGATCAAATCAACCTCTATTAAAAACGATGGGAATAAGACATTTTTTGCAAAAACGTTTTTAGAAGGTGATATCAAAGAGGCCAATGCCTTGACACTTGGGTGGATGGGTCTTTTTTGTCAAAGAAGTCATAGAAAACTCAAAAATACGCCCACACAGCCATCATGGAAATTGTTTTCATTTAAAAACATTTTGTTGTTGCGTGATAATTGTTGAGTGATAAAAGGAGTGCATGGTCTCTTTTGAATAGTGTGGACATTAGATTTCATGTTTTTAAATTGTTTAAGAAATTGGTGAAATTGCCGAAAAAAATTGAATAATGAAATTCTTTGTTTTTTTTTGTTTGTAGGTGATTTCGGCGACCATGATCGAGTGGAAAGAACGAGAGCATGATATTGATGACTTGGCTACCTTGCGGAGTCCTCGCACACAGGCTGCATTGAGATCTTGTGGCTTACTGAAATTCTTCAAATTGCAAAAAATGAAGAAGGAGATCCTATTGCTTGAGCACATAATCATCTTGTGGGATGTCGCGGAGCAAGGGTTCCGGATCAGAACACAACTTCTAACCATCGAGTTGGAAGACGTATATTTCTTGACTGGCCTCTCGAAAAGAGGGCTTCCTATATCTTTTTTCGGACAAAGGGCACTTTATGAGCAAGTGGGCATGTATATGGCACGTCATTGTGTCCCAGAAGCAAGACTGGTGGGGGGTAGGGTCCCTATCAAGGATATCTGAGAGTTACCCCTTCGGTCCATTTTTTTTTCCATCACGAGCGTGACGAGAAGCACTAGCGCATTTCTGGCGTCGAGATCACAGGTAGCTTATGGTGTACAGTGTTTGGAGCCAACACTGTTTAACTGGAGCGCAGGGTTCCTTCGGAATGTGAAGGAATAGGTTTCGCAGTGTAGGATGGGGCAAAAACAGTTCGGATACGGCTCTTTTCTGTTCTCATTTTTCTTAGAGCACATCCCCCAAATGCAGCCTCAGATAGCACTGGCAGTGCGACCAGTGGAAGAACCACGGATGGAGAGGTGGACTAGTCTGTCTCCGAGGCTAGTAGCAGAGTCAGAGTTCCATTTCACCGGTGACTTCTTCGCTTGGCTGAGACGACAGTATCTCTGGATAGAAGAATTCTCGTATGCTGATTTGGATTTTCGTGGGAGCATGGATTTGATTCTACCCACGGGGGAATATTGGGATGCATCAGGTAAGAGACTGAGCAACACCTTGTCTAGTTTTTGTTTTTTTAAGTTTTTAATGTATATATATTTTTTTGGGTATGTAGAAGAGTTTTTAAAAGATGTATTGTTTTCAACATGCAGACAAGGGAGAAGTGCGCCTGGCTGAGATACCGATACCAGGACGTCATGGGGGTGCTCCGATTGCAGCAGATCTAGGGGCACCAATGATAGGTCTCCAGGAGGTTGAAAGAAACCTTCAAGGCCTCACGATGGGCATTCCTCCTCTACAGAGGGGAGAAGTGCCTTTACATCTACAGAGGCACACTGTGGGAGTGCCAGAGAATGTCAATTCTCTACTAAGACGCGTAGTGCGTGCAGTGATATGTTACTCTCAGCACAATGTAGTGCAGGGAGATTAGAGTCTCTCTGGTGATCTTATTTTGTATGAATTGTCAAGCGATGTTGTATGGGTGTAAAGACCCAACATTTTGCTCTTCTAAATACTTTTTTGATGTAATCAAAACATTTCAGTCACGCTATGTATATATATACAGTTCCGAGTTTTTACAGTGCCAAAACCTTTGTACATGATGATGCCTTTAATGTGATGTGTTTTAATTTACATGTGATGTACATTTTTCTTTCCTTTATGAAGTCTTATCTATGGGCGAGATACCGATCCATGATGTAATTGGCTAACGAATCCGAAACATTGTTAAGTTATCTTGGAATATGTCTGTATTCGATATAATCAAACATTCATTCAAGACGATGAACTTGTAGGTGGAGATGTAGCAGGATAGGATTACGAATAGCGTAGATACGATTGAGTTGATAGACCACGAGTTGGGAGTCTAGGTTAACAATGATACGAGAGATACCTAGGGAGGAGGCTTGGGTCAAGAGTTCGATGACAACGTGTTATTCTGCCATGTTATTAGTCGCTGGTCCTAAGCAAATACCTCCTGAACTCACCACCTCGTCAAATTGGTAAATGACCCATGTTTCCGAAGCAATGTTCCGGGTGTGTCGACTAGCGCCATCCAAAAAACTAACAAAGATAGGAAAGGAAGATGTCATCTATGCATGAAAACACAAGGCATAGTTATGAGTGGCCAAGGTAAAGACTCGAGCACACGAAAGAAATAGACACACCAAACTAAAATAAAATAATGTACAATGTACACATGCTAGGTGATCTAGGCATAGTACTTTTTAAGGTAAAGCCCGTTCCGGGGCTCCCCTAGGGAAATTCCATCATAATCGACTAACTCGTAGGCAACTCTGTGTAGAAAAAAATTTACAATGTAAGGGCCATGCCGCAGAGGTTCTAACTTACCTGTCCCTAATTTGTCATGAGCCTGGTCATAGACGAGGACTAAGTCTCCTTCTGCAAAAGTCCGAGGATGGACGGATTTGTCGTATTGATTTTTAATCCGTTTCTGATGTGCCTCGTTAACGAGAGCGGCATCACGACGTGTTTCGTCCAGTTTGGATAGATATAAGAAACTTTCTTCTTCGACATAAGTGTGGGGTAGGAGTTCTACTTTAAGTTTCAAAGATGGAATCTCACACTCAATTGGTAAAACGGCTTCGATGCTATAAACCAACTGGAAAGGAGTAAATCTAGTTGCGGTTTTCATGGAAGTACGGTGAGCCTAGAGAGCGGAGAAAAGTTGTAGATGCTAGGATGTCTTGTTTTCCCCTACCATGCGTTGAATCATGGTTTTTAGGACTTTGTTGATGGCCTCAACTTGTCTGTTGGCCTAAGGATAGTATGGGGATGAGTTTTCATGGGGAAAACCCAACTTGGCATGTAATTCACTCATCATCTGGTTCGTAAAGTGTGCACCGTGATCGGTGACGATGGCGCGTGGTACACCAAAATGAGTTATGATGTGGTTAAAAAGAAACAGAGCTGTGGTACGACCATCGTTCAGAAAGGTAGGCATAGCCTCAGCCCATTTGGTAAAGTAGTCGACGACGACGATTATATAACCATGCCCCCCAGCTGAGGTAGGCTTACATTGCATGAAATCGATACCCCACTTGGCAAAGGGGCCGATGACGATAATGGGGTGCAGCGTAGTAGGGTGGGTGTGTGCCTTGTTGTTAAAAACTTGGCAGGGTGGGCATTTTTTGACTGTCTTAATACAATCTTTGAAAATCAAGGGCCAAAAATAGCCGGCACGTAGGATTTTTTGGGTTGTGGCCATCCCATAAAGGTGACCTCCACAGGCTCCAAGGTGACAATCATTCAGAACGTGTTCAGACTCTACATGAATCAAACATCATCGAAGGATAGTATCAATACCACGACGATACAGGGTGTTGCCGACGATAAGGTAACAATGAGAATTGTGGCAAGTACGTCGATGCTTTTCACGGGAAGTGTTAGGCTGAAAATGTTGGGTTTGGAGGTAAAGGATGATGTCTCTGTACCAAGGATCAGAGGTGTTGATGAGGAAAAGAGTTTCATCAGGGAGAGAATCTCTAGTTTTGATGTCTTCATTAGCACGGGGGAGATCAGAGATAAGCTCCACAAACACCAGGGACTTCTTGGCTTTGGAATTTGTGAATTCAAGATCAAATTCCTGAAGGATGACGATCCATTTAGAGTATTTTCCCCCAAGCAATTGATGTGTCAAGACGTGGTACATGGGGTTTGAGTCCGCAATCACAGTGGTGGTGCGTAGTAAGATGTAATGGCGGAATATCTGGACAATGATGACGGCTGCCAAAACCAGTTTCTCTACATGTGAATATCGGAGTTCGGGTCCAGATAGACTCTTGCTCAAGTAATATATCACATGTTCCTCACCGTTGGGGTCCTTCTGAACTAACACCATTGCAATAGTGGAAGTGGAGGTAGCTAAGTAAAGGATGTAGTCCTTTGTATACTCTAGAGGGTGCAACAAAGGCGCATGGGTCAAGGCATGCTTGAGAGCATCAAATGACCGTTGAGTGATGTCATCCCATATGAAAGGGGTGTTTTTCTGCAGCAACTGCATGAATCCTTTAGTTATCTCAGCATAGTTACAAATGAAACGGCGAAGGAAGTTTGCTTTTCCTTGCAAACTTTGGAGTTGGGTTAAATTAGTAGGTGGGGGTAAGGCCAGAATAGCCTTAATATTTAAGGGGTCCACCCTAATCCCATCTTTAGAGACAATAAAACTGAGGAGTCGACCGGATTCGACAACAAAAATGCACTTATGTGGGTTCAAGCGGATACGGTAGAACTGACATCGAAGAAAAATAGCCCGTAAGTGATCAATGTGATCAGATCGATTGGATGAGTGGGCAGGTAAGTCGTCGAGGTAAGGTTCTGCGATATGCTTGATATCGTGGAAAGTGTACGACATGGCCCGTTGGAAAGTAGCACTAGCGTTTTTGAGACCAAAAGGTAGCTTTCGATAGGCGAAATTTTCCCATGGGCAGATAAAGGCTGTCTTATGTTGATCAACAGGTAAAATTTCAATCTGGTTATACCCGAAGAAGCCATCCATGAAAGAGAAGATCACGTTCCCAGTGCAATTATCAATGATTTTGTCGATGAAGGGCGTAGGGTAGTTTTCCTTGGGACAAGCTTTATTGAGATCCCGATAGTCAACACAAACACGGATGATTCCTTGTTTTTTGGAAACTAGAACAAGGTTGGAGACCCATTCTGTCAAAGGGACAGGATAGATAAAGACAGATTTTAAAAGTTTCTCAACTTCTGCCTTTATAGCTGCGATTTTCTTGGGATGAACCAGGCAGAGTTTCTGTCGAACAGGTTTTGCACCAGGTTAAGTCTTGATTTTGTGCACGGCGATCGAAGGGTCGATCCCTGACATTTCCTCGTAGCTCCTAGCGAAGACATCACAGAATTATTTAAACAGAGCGGTGTAAGAGACCACTTCTTCAGGTGTGCAATTAGCACCAAGGTTAATGTTTTCCATAACACCTTCTTTGATCGAAATATCAATAACGATCGTAGTAGAGATGTTACCCATATTCCCCTCAGAAAGAGTATCTTGTGTGAGGACGGGAGATTGTGGAGCATTGGTAACATGAGGAGGGAAGACAGAGTGTATGTTTTTTTGGATTTCTTCCAGAGGCAGAAGAAAAGAGGATCGATGATGGTTATCATCCCAAGGTACGTCGTCAATACCAAGCATTTCCATTATAGATTCATCAGAAGGGAAAATTTGGGAATTGTAATCGATTGCAGATGATAGGGAATCCAACCATGAGGGCATCGAGTAGGCATCAGGTGCCAATAAATGTGGGTTGTCTAGAGAGGGAGAGGCAGATTGAATAGCTATGTATGTGACCTCGGTTGGGCTAAGTGGCATAGTGTCACCGAGCACATCGAATTCCATAGGAATAGGTACATTCCAAGGATCAGATGATTCCAAAGATTGATAAGGCATAGTCAAGATCATATTGACGGTGGAAATATGATGTGTGGTGGGTAGAAATGGTGTAGGGAAGGTACCCATAAGGCTAGAATCTTTCAATAATCCAACACCAACGCTTTCATACGTAACTGGGTGGTCTCCGAAAAAAGGAATGTTGTTTGTGACAGGGGTGCGAGCGTCGGGTGTACAGAAATCGAGTTGATCGATAGTGAAAATTTTGCCTTGATGGGGGAATTGTACACATCAAAACACCGACGAGGCAATGACAGTCCTAGCATAGAACCAACTTCTTCCAAGTAGTAGGTTGTAATCGAGGGGGGCATCGACCACCTCGACATCAACAGTAATAGTTTTGTCGCCCAAATGAACGACTAAGGATTGTAAAAGTTCGTGAGGATGAAAACCTCGTCCATCAAAAGCGTGTAACATTGTAGGGGATTTGTTAAGGGCAGGCAATTTTAAGCCTTTCCAACAAGCTAAAGACATGACACAAGTAGAGGCTCCCTCATCCAAGATAGTTCGGTGGATTTGTTGATTGTGAACAACAACATCGATCTGAAAGGCTAGTTGGTGAGAGAGTCGAGGTTGATGATCATCCAGATTAAACGTGAGGTTATTTGATGACTCAAGATCGAAAGCGTCGATGGCAACTAAGAGCGTTCTACGTTGGTTGGGACAGTTTTGTAGAACCTCCAAAGCAGACATAGCACACGGTGCTTGAGCCAAATCTTCAACAATGTTGTAGTTTTGGGCAGCCCGTGAACTAGGATTAAAGGTAGACTTCTAGATAGTGCTCTTAGGGGGGCATAAAATGGAGTCAAACGAAGGTTTCTCAATCTGAAGTGGCCCGGATGGAGGGCTAGCAGACAGAGGACTAACAGAAGATGGTAATGGGTCCGATAAGGAACCATTAGTGGGATTCGACTTATCCGGTTTAATCTATGTGTCATATGTTGTAGTGCGAGTGGTCAGATTAATCTCGTTAAACATGTAAATGTGGGCACTTGTCGAGGCCTCATCATGGGATTGGTTGGAATTTCCCCCTGGGGTGGGGGTTTGAGCAACCAAAGATTACTGCTGTGGGAAAGGCTGGGTAAGAACAACGGGTTGTGAATTTCCTTTGAAAATCTTGGCCACTTCATCGCGATGTGGACAGTCTCGAGTGTAGTAATCGTTGCCACAAATGAGACATGGGAATTTCGATTTCTGTTGTGGTTGTTTCCTGACAGCAGGGGTTTGTGGTTGATTTTTTGGTTGTTTGTTGTTGTTGTTTTTCTTTGGTTTATTTCTTGTTTCCTTTTTGCCCCCAGGTTGTTGTGAAGGGGTTGATTGGACCGCATTCACCTCAGAGACTTGAGTTTGAGGGGAGGTAGAAGAGGGTGCAGTCAGACTGGGAGCAGCTGTCGAAGCGGGCCGCTGGGTTGTTCCAGTCGACTGGGAAGTAGATTGGGTTTTGACGGAGCCAATAACTCCATTCACATGTGAGGTAGACGCTGGTTTGGATGGATCATTAGTGGCACAAGTAGCATTCGATATCAACTCGTATAGAGTACCATACTATGAATAAACCAAATCTAAGTACTAGGCCCGAGAAAAAGCCTCTTCCTCGGTGACTACACCACCCATGGCAACATCATGAGCGATATGGGGTAACAGTGATTTGGTGAACCATTCTGCTAATAATTGGTCAGGAGTGACCGCTTTTATTAGCCTTCATTGTCGTCTCCATTCATGAATATGATCAGAGATATGTACGAAGGTTGTCTGACGAAGGGAGGTCAATAGTTCAGTACCCATCTCGTATCGAATGGGTAGTTGGAAGTGCATGAGGAAGGACATGGCAAAAGAGTTAAAATCATGAAAAGAAGAGCGTGGTAGTTCAATGTACCACTTTGCTGCAGAACCCGTAAGTGTTCATTGGAAAAGATGCAAACGTATAGAATCGTCCATGAAGGAGTTGGATGAACACCACAAATGGAAATTCATCACGTGGTTGTTCGGGTCTTCTCCGGACTTTTCTTCGAATTTTGGAATATCGGAAGGAAGTTTAGCTGGAATAGCTAGCCAAACCGGAGAATGAAAAATAGGATCATTCATTAACCGAGACAAGTCTCGAAGGTCCAGGGTTGCTAGGAAAGGTAGTTGTTGGTTAACCTGTGGGTAATACTGGTGTGGCATAGGGACACCAGTAGGTCCATACACTGGGTTATGTGGATAACTGTAACTAGTGGGTCCTCTTGTGTAAGGTTGGTGTTGACCAGGGTACACAGGATTTGAGGTGTTTTGAGAAACATGTGTGAGCAGAGGACAACCGGATGGGTTTTGAGGATTATAAGCTGGATTCGGCGTCTGTCCATAAGGAGGATGTTGTGGAGCTTGAGAATTGTGTCCCCCCGAGAAATGTGGGTTTCCTGGAAAAGGGATATTCCACGGATTGGGTTTGGCAGACACATTTTGTCCATACGGTTGATGGTAAACTTCGGATTGAGGCTGCCCCCCAGCATGAGGGTACCCTCCAAATGGAAGTTGTCCTTCAGTGGGAGGATGCCCCCCAGCCTAAGGTAGAGTTCCTAGAATTTGAGAACAAGACGTAAATGACTGACTGGTACCGCTGAATGGATTAAGACCACCAAGACCGGTCCCTCCGGGTTGTTGGATAGGTTGGAACTTCTTGGCATAACTTGGGTAGTAGTGGTAGCGGAAGAATTCAGTGCTCTATACCCAAAAGTGAGTGATGATGAAGGTCTATGTGTAACTGGTGTGCCAATTGTAGCTTGGCTAACCACCGCATTACCGGCGGGAATAGTCGGAATGTGAGGGACTGTTGTAGAGTGAGCTGTCTAGAGAGAAAAAGTGGACCTTGGGCCAACAGACGATGTGCTCGGACCAACGGACGGTGTGGCAGAAAAAATGGTAGTACCAGTAAAATGGTTTAAGGGTACGGTGTAGGTGATAGGCGTGTCAGCACCTATTCCTACTCCATAAAGATCCCACACCATGCGCGGTGGACTTCGAACTAAAGGGTTTGAATGAGACCCAGTCGAAATGCAAGATACCAGATATA
>CBVK0100154713.1:0-27104 GCA_900067695.1 Picea abies
TTTTTTTTTTTACTTGTATATATATATAAAAAATTAATTAAATTAACTCAATTTAATTCAATTAATTAAATTCAACCTTATTTAATTCAATTAAATTTACTTAATTTAATTTAAAAAAAAAATTAAATAAAATAACTTATTATATATTTTTTTGAAACCACCCCTTTTTTTTTTAATAATTATAATAAAAAAATATATATAAAAAATTAAAACAATTAATTTATAATTAAAATAAAAATAAGAAAATAAACAACAACAAAAAAAAATAGAAATAATAAAATAAAATAAATAATCTACTCGTGAAATACTACACGTACATGCATGGGCATCGTGGGTCCTCGCATGAGGCCCACGTGCCCCCTCCTCCTCGTGCTCATCCCTTCTAGACTCCTCTTCGTGGCGTGCGCTGGCGTTGGTTTGGTCGGGGCTTTGAGCGACGAGGTTTCGAAAAAAACTAGGGTTCAGAACATTTCCAGTACATTTCCAAGTTGTGCCCCAGCTTCTTCTCTCGGATCTAGGAAGGCACCTGCGGTGCCCTGTAGCAGTGCCTCATCATATGGAACAGCAGTTGCAGAGAGGTCACCAAGCAAAATGCCACTTCCAATCCAACCCCTGGTTGCTACAAAGAGGCCAACTGATCCAGAAACTGAAGCCAAAGCAATTTGTCTATTGACTCGTTTATCAGGAACAATCACATCCCCATTAGAGATTTTAATTTTTTTTTTTTTTTCATCTTCTTCATTGCTTTTAACTTCATCTTTGAATTGGCACCTCAAATTTCGGAACCCAAGTGCAGTTTTGGATAACTGTACCTGCGAATTGCTTCATGGCTGCAATGGATACACTAAATTCAAAGGACTCAATCGAAGGCATGCCATTTCGTCTGTATTTGGTGCTCTTACTGCTGCTCAGAGCCGCGCTAGCTCCCTCTTCTTCGCTCGAATGGAGTTGCCGCGGCGTGGAACACCTTCGGCTATGAAAAGATAGAACATTTAGCGTGCAAAAGGTTCGGGGAGACGGTCGCTGTCTGACTCCGTCTGGCACACTGGCTCTTTCAAAGGGAATTGTCAAGGAGCAAGAGATGGCCGCTAGCGTCTCCAGTGTTTACATACACGTGGTTGACAGTGTTATCAAAAGTCTGCTGCCAGAATTTCAGAATGAGGGTTTAGATGAAAGTGTCCTAAATGAAGTCCAAGCACTTTGGGAATTAAAAATGATGCAAAATGGGGCAATACAAGGTCCAATAGACCATGCATCTAATTCTGCTCTCAGGGGCACAAACGCTCCTATTACCCCAGTTCATGATCTCAATGTACCTTATGAGCCAACTGAAGAATACGAGACTCCTACTGCAGAAATGCTTTTCCCACCAACACCTGTACAGACACCTATGCAAAATCCCTTGCCAGGTACTACAGAGCCAGTTATGTACCAGTACTTTCCACCTGGTCCAGGTGAGCCTTTGGGGACTCCCTAGTTAGGGATTGACCCAGAAGCGAAGATAGGAAGGCCGACTCCTTACATGCAACCACCTGCGAACTGGATGAATCAAAAGCCCCTTGGAGTGGATGTCAATATTGCTTATGAGGAAGAGAGGGATGACTAGTTTTCAATTAACATTCAAAAATTCCAGTGCAGGGAACAAAAGGGGATGTGAGGATTTCCACAGTGAATTGAATGTTGTAGCTGCCCCATACAAGCCCTCGTTTGAAATGAAGACACTCCTAGCAAATTAAAAAGGTCGTGTAGAGTTTATTGAGGGTACTCCTTTGAAAGAATCTAACCTTGATCGTGTTGGTGCTAAGGTGGCTTCAGCTGTCTTTTTAATGGCAGATTGATAGGATGTGAATCCTGATGCAGAGGATGCAGCGTAGTTCGTCCGCACATTGACTGTTCACCGACATTGCGGTCCAAGGGTGAGAGTTATTGTAGAAATGTTGAAACATGAGAATGAGGATAGTGCCATTTTAGATGACGCAGGAAATGTAATTGATATTATTTGCCCAGAAGCTATCCGTTTCTAGTTGCTTCGCCGGAGAGTAAACTTTACGATATAGCTGAACGCCGAGTACACAAACGCATCGCAGTGCGGATGGATTGTTGAAGAGTGTGACAAGAAGAGCTGATCAAGAGTAAGTGTTTGTTTTAGCCAACCTCCTTGTTAATGCAATTTTTTTTTGTAGGTAATGTGATTTTTGTATTAATAATGAGAGGATTAGCTTCTGTTACCCTCCTGACATGTTACGAAAATGCCATATTTATTTTCCTTTAGTTCTGGTTTCTGCATTCTTAATTTCTACATATACTGTCCTGACTGTTCTATATAGCTTGTAGCTCTGTAAAATCCAGCAAGAGCGTATATATAACCCTGGATTGTCGTTATTATGTTTGATACAAAAGTTGGTCAATATTTCATAAATAAAAGGATTTTGAAAGTGTTTCATATTCTACTATTTACGTCTAGAATGATAGCAAAATAAAAATAAAAAATGGTATTTCTATTATCAATCTATACGAAGATGATTTGGTGATTAGAGGTAATAGTAGGAATGAATACTAGGTTTTTAAAAGGATTTAATTCAAGCATTTAGCATAAAGGATCTTGGAGTATTTTCGTTGTCATCTGGGTATCTAGTTGTTCTGAAATGGCTTTCTTTATTTTATTTTCATTTTTATTAATGTTCTCTGTTTTATGTGTTCTATGTGCAGGTTAAGCTAAGGCAATTTGACCTTGGAGTTTTGGCCCTTTAGGCCCAGTATTTCAACTCTGCTCTGATACCAGATGTAAAGACCCGATTTGTGTTAACATTTAAATTTCTACCAAATTTTGTAATTTCTATCAGCTTTTTAAGAAGTATAATTTTCATAATTTTCAAAGCTATCTCCATACTTATGTAAATAAAATTTGGCAATAAGTACTAAATTTAAGTAAACAAACCATAAATTTGAGTTTAAATACCTCACTCTGATGTTATCCGTAGCAGCTTGCTCCCTTTGCTTGAACCTATCCGCAACAGCTTTCTCCCTTCTTGTGAACCTGATGCTGCTCCTTAGGACACCCCAAAACCAGCCACCCTACCGACTAGTATGCCTAGCCCTAGGACATCAATGAATGTCCTAGCCCTCCGAGCCCAAAACCTCCTCAGCCCCCCCAGTGCACTGTAAATCCCACTGTAAACCAACTCTCCCCAAAACTCCCAGTTCTCCCCTCTCGTCGAATGCATGAATGAATCCCCTCCATCCTCCTTCTCCTCTTCCCTTATTCCTCCTTCACCGCCCTCGCACATTCATTTCCCCCACCAAATACCTTATCCCTTTATTAATGCCTTATCCATTCATTTATTACTTATTAATTGTCTTATCCTTTATTTAAATGTTTCCCTTTTATGTATTGGTTACGTTATCCCCCCTATGGGATACATAACCCTATTTAACATTATACTTTATTTTGCCCCCTTTGTTTAATACTTAATTAATCAATTAATTAATTAATAATCAAATTAATCATTAACCTTTAATTAAAGAGTTAAGCTAATCATAGTAAAAAATAGTCCCCGAGGTGTAGGACAGTCGGTGACGGAGTGTGTTGTTAAGCCACTCCGTGATGTTAAAGTCACCGGTTCGAAACCTGCGGGGACAAAAAATCCAACCATGTTAAGGGTTGGTGTGGCTCAGGCCAGGTGCGATCCCCGGGTGATTTTGACGGCTTAGATGCCCCTGAGTCGCGGTTTCTCAAGCCACAGGTTAATCGCGTTGCCAACAGGTTCCGCACCAATTAACAAACAAAAAAAAATCATAGTAAAAAATAATTAATTAATAACATATAATTAATTAAGGTTATATAATAATTAATTATAGTTTAGCTAATTTTTAGGATTATCTATGAAATTATTCATATTAATAATTAAAGGGTCATTACACACAACTTGTGTTTCCGCAGTGTTTGGAGGACCTGTCAGATGTGGTGGTGGTGCTCTTCCCAAGTCTAGATGAAGATTTGGATGTCATCCAAGTACACTAATACAAATGAGTTGGTGAATGGTCGCAACATGTCATCCATCAACCTCATGAAGGTTGCAGGAGCATTCGTCAACCCGGAAGGCATGACTAGCCATTCGAAAAGGACCTCCTTGGCTTTGAAGGTAGTCTTCCACACATCAGACAGTTCGATTGGTACCTGATGATACCTAGACTTCAAGTTGATCTTGTTGAAATATTTCTCCCCTTTCAGTTGGTCCAAAAGGTCATCAATCTATGGGATCGATTGCCTATTTCAGACGGTGATCTTGTTCAACACCCGATAGTCAATACAGAGTCTCCAAGTCCCATCCTTCTTTTGCACCAACATGATAGGGCTCCCACAGGGTGATGAACTTGGAAAAATTTGACCTTTATACAACATCTCCTAAATCTATTGTCTGATTTCATCATTCTCCAGAACAGAGTGTCGATAGATCAGTCCATTGGGAAACGATGCACCTGGGGTCATATCGATGGGGTGCTTGACCTGACAGTGCAGAGGCACCCCTGCGGGTGAGGTGAAGATGTCTTGGTACTCCTCCATGACCTTGTCCATTCATTGTTGTTGTGCAAAGGAGTCCTTTCTGGAGGTCCTAGCCATAGTATTATTCTTTCCCAAAGGGTGGATCATTAGGAAAACAAATTTCCCGGTTTTGGAAAAGAGCTTACTACTTTGTTTTGTAGTAACCAAAGAGATAGAGATAGGCGGTGGTACCTTTGGTATCCTTTACAACCTATTTCCCAAAGTAATAATAACAGCGCAAGGTCGAGACTCATACACAACATGTTTCTTCCACAAGTATGGTTGGCCTAATAATACATCACAAACATCAAGAGTAGAAATGTCACATAATACCTCATCGATGAAGGGCCCTATATTGTAGGGAAGGCGACATTGTTGGATGACGTGGAGATCCCATCCTTGGTGAGGCCACCTAATGGTGTAAAATTGTGGGTGTGTTGTGGTCGGTGAGCCCAACCACTTCACAAACTCTTCTGAAATGAGGTTCTTTTGGATCCCGCTGTCGATGATGAACTATAGTGGGGAACCCTTTACCCACATATGGGAGTGGAAAATATGCTCCTCCTCCTCTAGATCTTCCGGTTCTACCTTTTGGATCTTTTTGGTGGCAATGGTGGCATTGGGCTTCGCATTGATAATCTTCTTCCCTCTATCATTCCCCTTCTTAGGTTCTGATTCAGTGTCAGCGCATACATTTGATTCAGAAGCCCTCATCTCGGCCACCAATGATTGTTTGGCCTGACACTCACTTGTGTTGTGAGTGGAGCTCTTATGGAACTCATACCACTTTCCCGTGTCCTTCTTAGGCTTCACGGTGGTGTTCTTTTCTTATGGATTTATCAGGTTTTCTTGAGCCATCATGTCTTGGATTTGTCCTTTGCTCTATGGTTTGGGGGAACCTTTCACTTTCTTTTGATTCGCAGATCCAAAGTCTTGCTTCTTCTGTTCGAATTTCTACTCAATCTTGGCATCATACTGATATGTCATACCAAGTGAGAATATGTTGAGGAACTCCATTTCCTCTTGAATGTATTGGTGTAGACAATTGCGGTACTTCAACTCCAAATGTTTCTCCAAATCTTTGATACCCAAATTTGTGCATAGGGTATGGAATATATTTGTTAGTTCATGCACATCTTGATCCCTTTGCTGCCACAACGTAGTCCATTGTATGTACTTGTCCTCATAGCTCCCCATAAGATAATATTGTTCCTTGATGGCGTCTCAAAAAATAATTCCAAGTGGGTATAGATGAGAATAGGGAGGGTTCCTCCTCGTCTTTTTTCTCACAGTAGGTTTCCCACCAGTCCTTGACATGGGGGATGACTTTGAGCAGTGAAAAAATAATCTTCTCCGAGTCAGAAAAGTCATGAACCAAGAAATATCCGTCTAATAGATTCAACCATCTATCTACGATGTCTTCATATATTTTACCATCAAATATGGGAATGTAAAAGTTTACTTGTACCTTAAAAGGGGTTGTGCCTCCAGAGTGACTGTTGGATGTAGATGCATCATCAGTGGGAAATCATTGAAGGATCTAGGCGAAGTTATCCATCGTCGGATTCCTTTGTTTTTCAAGGGCCTCCTCGAGTAATATTTTGATAGGATATCCTTCTCCCTTGTATTTCTTTTCATCCCCCATGGGTGGCCGTCGGGGTTTGTGAGGCTGATCTTGTAAACGTTCAACCAGATCGAGCCCTAACTCCTTATACCTTGACCTCGTTGGGGACATGCAAAGAAGGATTGAGAAAGAGAAGACCGCTCTGATACCACTGGTCCAGATTTATGCAAGAATGCAAAAAAATACACAAATAACCATGAATACAAATATGCAGTAGAAATAAAACTTCATTTCATTAATAACAAAGAACTAAAATTTGTTTACAGACATAATAGAAATGAACTAGCTAGGGCGTTGGTAGCTTATCTCTGAGAAGAGATGTGGCAGCTACAAGCCTCTAAATTGTATTTTAAATGAGGCTCGAATGCCTATCTATTATTGAGAAACATTGGAAACCCTAAATATCCAAAAAACATAACCCTAGGAGATGAAACACCAGGATATGGGCCTCGTTGGGGTAAATTGGTACATCAATTTCTTGAGGTCATAACTTTGGCATACTATATCCATTTGATGCACATGATACATCGTTAAAAAGATCTATTCGAGGAATACAATATATGTTTCAATCGGACCATGCCCAAAAAACTTTGTTTAGGGCCTCAAAATGACTCCGAAAGTTCAGGACCCGAAAAACTGCCAAAAATAGTAAATTGTGCTACAATTAAGGAAAATGAAAAACTGAAAGAAACAATGGTGGGGGTCCAAGTGGAATAGGTGGGTGGTCACCAATATCCACCTGGATCATCTAACCACTTGTCCACTTCTAACTCACTTTGCTACAAATAGTAAATTCTCCACTTCTAACTCACTTTGCTACAAATAGTAAATTCTCCACTTCTAGTTGCAACTAAATTATTTTTAATTGTTTTCTCAATGCAACAACTTAACCCATTACTAACTCCTAGTTTCACCCACTTGACTAGTCAAATTATTCTAGGAGCTTCTAGAATTAATTTGACATCTTTGACCTTCTATATAACTCATGAGGGTTCTCCACTTCACCAGGCCATAAATCTCTAATCGTGAGGAGTTATGTGATGTTCTGCATATCACTAGAAATGACATGACATGTAATATCCATATAGAATAACATTACCTACAAATATATTAAACTTCATACCATTATACATCAATCAAACTGAAGTTCCTTAATCATTTTGTTGGGGCTACCAGAGTTTGCTACCAAACTTACTTCAAGGGTTGATATCAATGAAAACCAACCCAATGAATCAACACTTAAGGTTTATAATAATTAGAGGGGTTTAGGGTGTTAATTGTTAAAATATTTTTGGGTGGTTATACTAGTTAATAGTTAAGCATGATTCAAGTTAGGGGTGACCGAGCTTAATTCTATGGGTCATAGGGGTTATAATTATTGCATAAACTATGGGTTAGGGGTTAAAGGAGATATATATTGTAGGGGATAAGGGACATATGAGTTATGGGTATGAGCTTATAGAAGTTATATGACTTGCAATTATAGGTGTTAGGAATAAGAGGTTAGAAGGGTTAATATTTGTATGGGATATAGGTATTAGGCATTAGGTGTTCTATGGATGTAGGGGTTAGTGTCTAAGGATGGTAAAGGGTTATGGTTTAGTGTTTATGGTCATTAAGTCTTGATGTTTATAGGCATTATAAGAGATATAAGTGTTATATTTTATAGATATTACATGATAGAATTATATGGGTTAGGGGTTATAGGGATTAAACATTGTAAGGGTTAAAATTTATTAGACATAGGGTATAAAATTTAAATGAATTATGGAGGTTAGGGGTTATTGATTAAGGGTGAAAGAGGGTAATCTTTGTACAAGGTAGAGTTAGGGTTAGGGGCTATAGTAGTTATGGGTCAGGGGTGATAATGGTAATAATGGTTAGAGGATAAGGGTTGTAATGTTTATGGATTATAGGGATTAAGTTCTATCGGGGTTTCATGAGTTAGGACTTACATGCATTGGGATTTAGGGGTGATGGTTATCTAGGGATGTTAAGGGTGGTGTAATTATTACAGTTTCCGTGTTAGGGGTTATGGGTTATATATTTAATGTGTTATTAGGTTTGGGATTATGGTTTATAGTGGCTAGTTAAGGTTTAGGTGTTCTAGTAGTTCTAATTACAAAGGTTTAATAATGATATGTGTTGATGTAGTGAGTTATATGGGTTAATTGTACTATGGGGTACACGACTTAGGGGATCTACTGGTTAGTTGGGGGTTATTGATCCAGATTTTATGAGAAGGACGAAATGAATAACAATTATTAACAGGTGCTTAACACAAAATAACAGAGATACAAGAAAATTGGTTTTCTATTCAATAATGAAATAAGATGAAACTGTAAAATGTAGTGGAAACAAGCTTGTTGGAATGGTGGCAGCTTATCTCTGAGAAGAGATGTGACGACTGCATTTATTCACAAGAAGATGATTACAATGAGACTCTGAAGGCCTTTTTACAATAAGAAAGAATTCCCAAAACCCTAGACATCTAAAAACCTAACCCTAGGAGATGAAGCACCAAAAGTCACGTGGGCCCAGTTTGGGTAAGTTAGTACATCAACTTCCCAGGGTCGTAACTTTTGCATACAATCTAGGTTTTAGGCATATGATATCCCATTGGAAAGGTATCATAAAGGAGATTCATTTTAGGTGCAATATGGAAGGAAATTCCATATTCAAAACTTATTTTTCCCAAAAAACATTGTTTAGGGACTCAAAACGGCTCCAGAAGTGAAAACTGCTAAAAATAGTAAATTACCAAAATTGCCAGAAAATTGTTTTGAGCCAGTTGGAAAAGGTGGGTGGCCACCAATATCCACCTGGAACAATCATCCCTCCTTAGGAAGTAATGGTATCCATTGCGTTGAGGCACCCTATCAGATGAGGAAATTTCTATTGAATTTGGCCCCGAGTGAGCCACTTGCCTTGGTGCAGGAGTTTCCCTTCTTTTACGACTTGATAAAGATGGATCCTTTGTTGTCAAGTTCCATTGATCTGTGTGTCCACAATATAATCATTAGATTCCTATTGTATGCAGTCGATTTTGAGCTCTGTTGGTGTCAGTTGTTCTGCTACTTCTGAGGTGTCTAATAATGGTGGGAAATAAGGGTGAAGGAGATCCACGTTGAAAACTAGGTGCAAGCTAAGGAACGAAGGAATGTTGAGCTCAAAAGTATTATCCCCCATGGCCTTGGTGATGGTGTACGACCCATAACGAAGTGGGAGAAGCTTCTGATGGGGTCCTGTAAGTAATTCTTTTTGCAAGTGCAACCAAACTTTGTCGCCCACCTGAAACTTGTGTGGCACCTGATGTTGATCATGGCATTGTTTGTACTTGTCATTGGACTTCTATAGGATATCCTAAACCTTCTAGAGGATATGATAAATCCATTCAATGAACCGGGTGGATTTTTCAACTTCAGTTGGAGCAAGAGATGAGTCGATCGAGGTGATCGCAAGAGGAAGTGCAACATTTGTGGGACCCAATGGTTGGAATCCCAACCCCACTTGAAAGGGGTTGTGGTCGGTTGAGCTATGTAGCGATTGGTTGTAGCTATGTTGGACATAGGGAAGGCTCTCATCCCATGTGTGAGGGTGATTTGAATTATACATGTGAAGGATATGCACAATCATTTGATTTACGACCTCGGTTTGGCCATCTGTCTCAGGGTGGAAGGTCATGGATTTCGTGAGCTTGGTGTCTAGCAGTGACCAGAATGTGCTGAGAAATTGACTGTCCTGATATGAGACAATGGTTTGTGGGAGTCCAAAATGTACCCGACTCGTTCAAAGAAGAGCTTGGTAGTGGCATCTGTTGTGATGCTCTTCTTGCAAGCAACTAGAATCACTATCTTAGAAAAGTGATCAACAACCACAAAAACACATTCATTTCCCTGCTTGGTGGATGAGAAGCCTGACATGTAGTCCATTGAGATGGATTCCCATGGCTTATCAAGAGTAGGAAGAGGGGTGTACAAGCCCTGTTTATTAGTGGTCGGTTTGGCAATAGCGCAAGCAGTGTAGGACCTGATATACTTGCTGACCTCTTGTTGAAGTTTTGGCCAATAGAAATGTTTTTGTAGGATCACCACTATTTTTTCGACGCCAAAGTGTCCTGCCACCCGACTATAGTGGTCTTCCCAGATAAGATTCACTCACTCGCTTGATGGAACACATATATGGCCCAGACGACACAAAAACCCATCCCAAATATGGAAATTATCGACAACTATGTTTTCACCCAACATTTGGTAGGTGGTGGCAAAGTCTGGGTATATCTCATAGAGTTGGGGCCATCTAAAGGTCTCATGGTCGCAAGAGTCTAGCACCGTGGTGAGTGCCGCGATTGGTGGTCTACTGAGGAAATCAATGATGCAATTGGTGCTTCATGTTTTATACTTGATGTTGAGGTGGAATTGTTGCAAGCATGTGGACCAATTTCGATGGCGATCATTTTGTAATTTTCCTTGTGTCTGCATGACCTGCAGTGGCTTATGATTAGTGTGGATGACTGTCTCCTTCCCAAGAATGTAATGTCTCCACTGGAAGTAGGCTTTCACAATGGAGTACATTTCTTTGTCATAAGTAGGGTACTTACGGACAAAATGGGATAGTGTATCACTATGATAGGCCACGAGGTAGCCATGCTGAGTGAGAATGGCGCCCAAAGCATAGTCTGAAGCATCTGTTTTGATCTCAAAAGGTTGTTGTAGGTCTGGTAGTGAAAGTACTAGGGCTGAGCACAAGCGTTGCTTCAAATCATCAAACGCTTTTTTTTGGGACAAGCCCCACACAAATTTCACCTTACCACCACCCCTGGTTATTTTTTTGAGGGCCCATGCAATATGGGAGAATCCCAACATGAATTTGTGGTAAAAATTGGCAAGGCCTAAGAAGCTCTAAAGCTCAATGAGTGTGGTTGGGGTTGGCTAGTCACGGATGACTTGGATTGTGGCTGGATCCACATGTACACCATGCTGATCAATGATGTAGCCCAGGTAATGGACCCTGTCCATGCCGAAGGATAATTTTTCCAAGTTGGTGTATAACTTGTGTTGCCGCAGGGTGTGGAGAACCTGTTGAATATGCTGCAAGTGTTTGGCCTAAGTCTTGCTGTAAATGAGAATGTCATCGAGATACACCACTACAAAAGTATTGGTGAATGGTCACAGGATATTTTCCATCATCCTCATGAAAGTGGTCGAAGAATTTTTCAAACCAAAGAGCATGACTAACCATTCAAAAAGGCCTTCCTTTAACTTGAAAATGGTCTTCCATACATATGTTTGTTCTATTGGGACCTGGTGTAGACTTCATATCAATCTTACTGAAGTATTTGGCCACGGTGAGTTGATCAAGGAGGTCATCGATTCAGAGACTTAGGTATCAGTTTCTGACTATGATTTTATTCAAAGCCCGATAATCAATGTAGAGTCACCAGGTTCCATCTTTCTTTTGTACCAACACGATTGGGCTCCCACAAGCTGATAAGATGGAATGGATGTGCCCCTTATGGAGTAGTCCTGGGATTTTTCGCTTGATCTCCTCATTCTCTAACAGAGAGCGGTGATAGACTGGCCCATTGGGTAGTGGTGCGTCAGGGGTTAGATCGATGGGGTGCTTGACTTGGCATTGCAGAGGTACCTTGGTAGGTGAGGAGAAGATATCTGAGTATTCTTCTACGACCTTATCTACTTTCTTTTGTTGTGTGGAGAGGTTGGCCACAGAGACCCTGGATGTGTCTATGATCTTTCACTTATTCTGAGAGTGAATCATGAAGAAGACAAACTTCCTCGTCTAAGAGATGACCTTCCTGCATTGCTTAGTAGAGATCAAGGAAATAACACTAGGTGGGACTGCCTGGGGTATCGTGTACAATTTCTTGTTCAAAGTAATAATAACACTATGAGGCCTAGAATCATATACAACAATAGGGTTGGCCCAAAAGAACATCACAAACTTCGAGAGGAGAAACATCACACAATACCTCATCCTTGAAGGGCTTGATGTCATACGACAGTCAACATTGTTGGCTGATGTAGTGATTGCTTCCTTCGTGGAACCATCTGTAACACCCTGTTTCCCCCAGTTTGTAAAAATAACTGGACTGGCCAAGAACTATGGAAAAACGCATAAATGTGAATATGTGATGTAAATGGACCTTGAGGAAAAGGTCAATGAATGTGAATAACATTTTGAATTTATTGCAGGACTGCTGAGAGGGGATGTGCAGAAAAAGAGACCACGATGGCAGTGGAAGGCACATGAAAAGGTGGCATTAACTTCCACCTAGAATTAATACCGTATTTGGACTCCACTGGCCCGAAGAACCAAAAGCGGCTCGCTGGCCCTGAATTAAATGTCTCGCAGACTGGTAGGTATATGGTTTAATGAGGGATGGGAGGTGAACCTCCCATATGTAGAGCCATCAGGCCTGATTAGCATGAGGGTAATCATGCCACACGTAACCTCGCAAGAGGATAAGGCGTGGGGTAGAAGCAATTGCAGGGGCAGACACGAGGGGAGAACTCTGGCAATGCGCAGAGTGAGTGATAGTAGAGAGGAAGGAGAGTAACCTTCGCTCTTGGTCACTGGCGGACAGAGACACAGTCTCACAGCATTGTGGTCTCAGCTCAGGGGTGGCTAGTGGTAAATCTGCTGGGAGTCGCTAAGCCTATGGTTGGGTGGAAATGAGCACCCCTCTCAGCAGTTACATAACCCATGGTCTTATTTTTGATAAGTGTTTTGCCTTTGGCATCTTGAAATATATGTATATGTTCATTCTGATGATTATGCCCATAAGATGTGAAACTGTGAATTATTTCATTATAAGAATGTCTGTATGGTATTTTGATCAGTACTAGTAGTTGTATATTTGTATGGAAGGACTATGTATGGCTTATGTCCTCATGAATTGTTATTTACATGCATACTGATCTAACTCAGACTTCACATCTAGTTCTCGGGAGGACGACCTCCTTACCTACCTCAGGTAGTATCCTGAGTGAATCTCCCCATAGAGATACCCTCCTTGAAAATCCCATCAAGAACCTGGAAGGAGGACATGAGGGCGCAAGGCCCTAAGAAATCCCTGATAGTAACAAATCGATGGATGAGATTTCATCAAGAAATCTGTGGTCACTCATGATCGTTAGATTTGGTAAGATGAAGCTGGAAAGTTAAGTGCCTTAATCCTGATAGGTATTAATTGACAGACGAGGATCCATCAGGAAATCTATGGTCATGCACGACCATTAGATTAGTAGGAGAAAGTAGGGCGTTAAATGACTTACCACTTTGTTTTCCTGTATCTTCATGGGTAGCGAAGAGTTTAGGACCGTGGATCCCTAAAGTCCATGAGAGTATCTGGGCCGTGGATCTTTCCACGTTTAGGAAGTTGTGGGAGAGCCCACAAGTTAGGAATAGCCCACAAGTTAGGAATCTGTCTAAGCCATCAGATTTCGGCTGAAAAACCCGACAGCCGTTGGATCTGTCAGAAGATACCCGAGGGTTAACACCCCAGTGGATCGGGACTTTCCAATGTGGAAACCCCAGGATAGATTTGAGCCATCTGATTGATGGAGGCCATGTGTTGCGAAATCTCCCATTTCAAGAAATCGGGAATCACGGAATCAGGATTCCCGTTGACAAGAGTTCAACATTTTCCAATGTGGAAACCCCAGGATAGATTTGATCCGTCTGATTGACGGAGGCCACGTGTCACGAGATCTCCCATTTCAGGAAATCGGGAATCGCAGAATTGGGATTCCCGTTGACAAGAGTTCATGATTTTCCAATGTGGAAACCCTGGGATATATTTGAGCCGTTCGATTGATGGAGGCCACGTGTTGCAAGATCTCTCATTTCGGGAAATCAGAAATCATGAGATCAGGAGTTCCAGCGACAAGGGATTGGGACTTTCCTGGGTTGAAATCCTGGAGCAGTTGTGGACCGTCTGATTTAAGGAGGTGACGTGTCAAGAGATTACTCGTTTCAAGAAATCGAGGATCAGGGATTCGGGAATTTCATTGACAAAAAAAAACCCAGGCTCTTGCCTTGAAAAATCCTGACCCATAATGATGAGATAATAGCAGGTGGCTAAGTCCCGATGGACGGACAAGATTTCTTCGGGAGATCTCAAGGGCTGTAATGACCATCATATGTGAGGAAGAGATGCCAATTTTATGCTGGAGCGCAAATGCGCATTAGGGTAAGTAGCAAGCAGATTTGGATGGCCAGAGTCCACCCACCCAGATCTACGGCTGAGGATGCATTCCAAAGCCCCCTTTCCATTCTGCCTTTAATATGAAGTGGGGCCCCCTCCTGTCCTGTCAACTATCGTGTCGCACTTTCCCCTCTGCCACCTGCATTCCACTTAACCGTGCGATGGGGCATGTTCTCATTGGCTGTTCTCTAGCCTTGTCAGGGTTCGACGGTTGCAAAGCCGAACGGTTTGGCATTACCGTAGCGCCGAGACGCGAAATTAAAAAGACACTGTGTTTATTTAAACTGTGATTGTGACCCGTGATCACCTGGGAATGGAGAGAGAAAGAAGGAGCCAACTTACGTTGGTCCTCCATGGATATTTATGGTTTCTGATTCAGCAGAGGAACAAAAAAATCCGATTTAGGTAGTGGGTATGTGACAAAGTGGTATCAGAGCATGGTTACAACACTCGTCCTGATTGGGCTCATGCACAAGTTGTGCATAAGCTCCGTTCAAAGCACTCCTATGAGGAGTAACCCTATAACTTAACTCTGTTGTCTAGGATTAAAAACTTGGAAACAAGAACCCGACTGTGTATGCATGTGAAAGAGTTATAAATTCATGCGAAGATTATAAAATGTATTTAACTCTTGACTAATAACCATCATTTGTCTTTTCACCCAAGCGAACGATCAGCCACGGGAATTTACAGACGCAAAGAATGGTGACACCCCAAGAGATTGGAGAAGGCTCCCACAATAGAGACGAAGAGTCTGACGAAAGGTGAGAAATGGGAACCCCTCCAAATCTATCCAAGACTGTGAGTAGTCTTATGGTTGAATTGCAAAGTTGCAAGGCCGACAATGAAAGGATGATGAAAGAACAAGAAAAGAAAACCGAAATTAATGCAGTTTTACTGCAGAGCTTATCCGACCTACAACGACAAATGCAGCATGAACCCGAGATGCAGAAACATGGTCGTATCAGTGGCCATACTGAGAGGATCACCTCAAGAAAGGTCCACCCCAGAGGTAAAGGACCAGTGCTGGATGATTCCATTGAGAAGGAAGTTGGTGATTCAGAAGGATTTTCCAGCAGCAGGACCAATTCCTATTCCCGAAGAAAATAGAAGAAACAAAAGACTTCCAAGGGTCATAAATTTGAAGAATTCAGAAAGGCCAAACCTCCCTCCTTTGATGGTGAGATAAAGAAGGGAGAGGAAGCCGAGGCCTGGCTACTTGGACTGAAGAAATATTTCAGAGTCCATGATTTTTCAGAGAATTTGAAGGCCTGAGTGGCCACTTTCAATCTAAACGGAAAGGCTTCCATCTGGTGGGAGGATCTTAAGAATATGAAAGGGGTCCACGAGGAGGACCTGTCTTGGAAACAGTTTGAAAAGTACTTCCGGAAGAAGTATTTATCGGAAAGGTATTTCGACGAGAAGGCTAAAGAGTTTTATGAACTCAAATTGGGACAACTCACTATAGAGGAATATGTCAACAAATTCCTCGACTTATTGAGATATGTACCCTACATACAAGTAGAGAAGGCAAAGGTACAACGCTTCATCAATGGGCTACCCAAGGAATATTGGAACCGAATTGAATTTGATGAGCCAAAGACCTTAGAAGACACTATATGAAAGGCAACATATTGTCATGAACAATATGGACATCGGGCAGAGTCTCGTGGAGACTGGAAACAGAAGAGTGGTTTGAGATTTCAGAAAAAGGGGATCAAATCCTCAGGATTTAAAAACTACAAGAAGAACCCCAGAATGAACTTTCCAACCTGGAGTGTACTCCAACAGAAATTTTCCTCGGTGGACGGAAACAAAACTTCTGTACCTATACCAGTGAAAACTAATAACCCAAAGAAAGAACCTCTGAAATGCTGGGGTTGTGGAGAAGAGAATCTCTTGAGAGACTATCCACACCGACAAAAGAACAGTCTGAAAGTCTATAACATTTAGGAAGCTACCACAGTCAATGATGTGGCAAGGAGTGTGCCACAAATTTATGTAGCCTTGGATAATAACCAAGCTGACCACCAAGCTTCAGTGGTGGAAATAGAAGGTATGATTTTCAACCATCTGGTGTCTGGTTTGATTGACCCTGGTTCAAATTTGAGTTATATAGACCCTAAAGATGTTGATAAATGTAAGCTACAACCATGAAAGAAAACTAAGCCATGGTTGGTACAGTTAGCCACTGGCACCAAAAGAAAGGTAGTAGAGGTCATACTAGCCTGCCAACTAAGGTTGGGTGAATTCCCCACCCAAGCAACCCTTAATGTATTACCCCTGGGATCATATGATCTGTTGATTGGTATGGACTGGCTGGCCACCCATAAAGCCAAACTGGAATGTTATCATAAAACCTTAGAATGTGTGAGAAAAGAAGGAAAAAGGATAACCCTTCAAGGGATCCGAAAACCGGTCTCGGTGAGGCAAATATTAGCCCTGCAAATGAGAAAGTATTGCCGAAAGGGATGTCCCCTATATGCAATACAGGTGTTGAAAAAAATCGAAGGCGCTAAACCAAGCCTTGATGATCACCTTATCCTGAGAGAATAAAGAGATGTGTTTCCGGAAGAGGTACCGGGTCTGCCTCTGAGAAGAGACATTGACTTCTCGATAGAGCTCACACCAGGAGCGGTGCCGGTGTCTAGGACACCCTACCGGATGAGCACACCTGAGTTAGTGGAACTCAAATTGCAATTGAAATAAATGATGGATAAGGGTTATATTCGACCCAACGTGTCCCCATGGGGAGAACCAGTCCTGTTTGTGAAAAAGAAGGATGGCACCCTTAGACTGTGTATAGATTATAGACAACTCAATAAAGTAACCATAAAGAACAAGTACCCCTTGCCCAGGATCGATGATCTATTCGATCAGCTGGGGGTGCATCTATTTTCTCACATATTGACTTGAGGTCGGGATACCATCAAGTCCGAATCAAGGATGAAGACATCCATAAAACTGCTTTTCGGACACGGTATGGTCAATATGAGTTCATGGTAGTACCATTTGGGTTAACTAATGCCACTGCCACTTTCATGTGCTTAATGAACAATGTACTCAGTAAATTTTTAGATAAATTTGTACTAGTTTTCATTGATGACATATTAATCTACTCTAAGAATAGAGAAGAACATGAAGGGCATCTTAGACTTGTGCTGCAAGTGCTAAGAGAGCATCAACTCTATGCTAAAATCAGCAAATGTGACTTCTTTCAGAAGCAAATACATTACTTGGGACATGTTCTGTCCGAGGAAGGGGTAGCAGTAGATCCTGACAAGATCAGGTCTATCATGGAATGGCCTACCCCAAAGGATGTCTCAGACATCATATCCTTTATGGGATTGGCGAGATACTATAGGATATTTATAAAAGGATTCTCCAAGATTGGTTGTCCAATCACTGCCCTCCAGAAGAAGGGGACAAAATTGATGTGGACACAACAATGTGAAGAAAGATTTCAAACCTTGAAACATCTGCTAACCCATGCACCCATGTTAAAAATCGCTGACCCAGAAGCTGACTTCCTTGTGTGCATAGATGCCTGTAAGGAAGGGCTCAGAGGATTCCTTATGCAGAAAGGAAGTGTGATCTTCTATGAATCCCCAAAATTGAATGAACATGAAGTCAACTATGTGACTCATGATCTAGAACTGGCTGCAATAGTGCATGCCTTGAAAATGTGGAGGCATTGCCTCTTGGGAAGAAAATTTGTACTTATGACAGATCACTGTGGATTGAGATATTTGTTTGACCAACCAAAGCTCAATGCTAGACAAGCTATATGGATGGCCCTCCTTAGTGAGTTTTATTTTGAAGTCAAACACATCAATGGGAAAGAAAATAGGGTGGTCAATGCCCTTAGCAGGAGCATGAGAATGATTCACCTGGCAGTGGTGAGTACCTGCGAGATAGATGTCAAGGACAAAGTCAGAAATGCACAAGAAACAAATCCCTTTGTTCAAACTGTGAACCTGTACCTACAACAAGAACCCACTGGAGTAAAATATGAAGGCTACCAGATGACCAAAGGAGGTCTACTCACCTATAGAGATAGAATGTACATTCCAAATTGTGACGACTTGAAGAGGTTCATCATGGATGAATTACATAAAAGACCATACACTGGTCACCCAGGGTACCAAAAAATGATCACTGCCACCTGGAAACAATTTTATTGGCCTGGATTGAAGAAAGACATAGCCAAATATTTGGCCCAATGCATAGAGTGCCAACAGGTTAAAGCAGAACATCAACACCCAGTAGGACTATTACACCCTTTACCCATCCCAGAATGGAAATGGGAAACCAGCTCCATGGATTTTATCACTGGATTACCAACTTCAACCAAACAGAATGATGCCATTATGGTGGTGGTGGATAAGTTGAGCAAGTCTGCTCATTTCATCCCTGTCAAATCAACCTGTAAGGCGATAGATATCGCCCAGATATTCATGAAAGAGGTATTCCGACTGCACGGTATGTCAAGAGAGATAATATCCGACAGAGACACAAAATTTACTTCCAAATTTTGGAAATCACTGATGAATGGATTGGAGACCAAATTGTTGTTCAACACCGCCTATCACCCTCAAACTGATGGACAGACAGAAAGAGTGAATCAAGTATTAGAGGATATGTTAAGGATGCATGTAATGCATCAACCCAGGAAATGGGAAGACTACCTGCCATTGGTAGAATTCACCTACAACAACGACTACCAAGCATCCTTAAAGATGAGTCCCTTCGATGTCCTCTATGGTAGGCCATGTAATACTCCAATCAGCTGGAGTAATCCTGTAAACAAGATTTCTATTGGACCCAATATGTTGAAAGAAATGGAACAACAAGTGACTCAGATAAAACAAAATCTGAAGGTCGCTCAGAACCGACAGAAAAGTTATGATGATCAAAAGAGAACTCCAAGAGAGGTCAAAATGGGAGACCATGTATATATCAGAATTAAGCCCAGAAGAAGTTCCCTAAAAATGGGAGCTTGTGCCAAGTTGGCACCCCGGTATTGTGGACCCTTTGAGGTTCTAGATAGAGTGGGACCTGTAGCCTATCGGCTAGCACTTCCTCCCACAGTAAAATCACATAATGTTTTCCATGTTTCATTACTGAAAAAATATGTACATGATGCTAATCATATAATTGACTGGTCTGTGATCCAGGTGGAACCGGAGGGAGAATTTCTACCAGAGCCCCAATGAATATTGGACAGAAAGGAAACCCCGCTTCAGAACCAAACCATTGCACAGGTAAAGGTGCAGTGGAGACATTTTGGCCTAGATGAGGCTACATGGGAAATGGAGGATGCCATGAGACAGACATATCCGATTTTGTTTACTTCTATACATGCAATTCATGTTAATAGATGAGAACATCGAGGACGATGTTCCCTTTTAAGGGGGAGGGAATTATAACACCCTGTTTCCCCCAGTTTGTAAAAATAACTGGACTGGCCAAGAACTATGGAAAAACTCATAAATGTGAATATATGATGTAAATGGACCTTGAGGAAAAGGTCAATGAATGTGAATAACTTTTTAAATTTATTGCAGGACTGCTGAGAGGGGATGTGTAGAAAAAGAGACCACAATGGCGGTGGAAGGCACCTAGAAAGGTGGCGTTAACTTCCACCGAGAATTAATACCGTATTTGGACTCCACTGGCCCGGAGAACCAAAAGTGGCTCGCTAGCCCTGAATTAAATGTCTCACAGGCTGGTAGGTAGATGGTTTAATGAGGGATGGGAGGTGAACCTCCCATCCATAGAGCCGTCAAGCCTGATCAGCGCGAGGGTAATCACACCACACACAACCTCGCAAGAGGATAAGGCATGGGGTAGAAGTTATTGTGGGGGCAGACGCGAGGGGAGAACTCTGGAAATACGCAGAGTGAGTGATAGTAGAGAGGAAGGAGAGTAACCTTCTCTCCTGGTCGTTGGTGACAGAGATGCAGTCTCACAGCATTGTGGTCTCAGCTCAGGGGTGGCTAGTGGTAAATCCACTGGGAGTCGCTAAGCCTATGGTTGGGTGGAAACAAGCACCCCTCTCAGTAGTTGCATAACCCCTGGTGTTATTTCTGATAACTGTTTTTCCTTTGGCATCTTGAAATATATGTATATGTTCATTCTGATGATTATGCCCATAAGTTGTGAAACTGTGAATGATTTCATTATAAGAATGTTTGTATGGTATTTTGATTAGTACTAGTAGTTGTATATTTGTATGGAAGGACTATGTATGGCTTATGTCCTCATGAATTGTTATTTACATGCGTACTGATCTAACTCAGAATTCACGTTTGGTTCTCGGAAGGATGACCTCCTTACCTACCTTAGGTAGTATCCTGTACAAATCTCCCCATAGAGATACCCTCCTTGAAAATCTCATCAAGAACTTGGAAGGAGGACATGAGGGCGCAAGGCCCTAAGAAATCCCTGATAGTAATGAATTGATGGATGAGATTTCATCAAGAAATCCGTGGTCACTCATGACCGTTAGATTTGGTAAGAGGAAGCTAGAAAGTTAAGTGCCTTAATCCTAATAGGTATTAATCAACGGATGAGGATCCATCGGGAAATCTATAGTCACGCACGACCGTTAGATTAGTAGGAGAAAGTAGGGTGTTAAATGCCTTACCTCTTTGTTTTCCTGTATCTTCGTGGGTAGTGAAGAGTTTAGGACCGTGGATCCCCAAAGTCCATGAGAGTATCTGGGCCATGGATCTTTCCACGTTTAGGAAGTTGTGGGAGAGCCCACAAGTTAGGAATCTATCTGAGCCGTCAGATTTCGGCTGAAAAACCTGATAGCCGTTGGATCTGTCAGAAGATACCTGAGGGTTAACACTCCAATGGATCGAGACTTTCCAATGTGGAAACCCCGGGATAGATTTGACCCGTTCGATTGACGGAGGCCATGTGTCACGAGATTTCCCATTTTTGGGAAATCGGGAATCGCAGAATACGGATTCCCATTGACAAGAGTTCAAGATTTTCCAATGTGGAAACCCCAGGACAGATTTGAGCTGTTTGATTGACGAAGGCCACGTGTTGCGAGATCTCCCATTTCAGGAAATCGAGAATCATGGAATCGGGATTCCTGTTGACAAGAGTTCGGGATTTTCCAATATGGAAAACCCAAGATAGATTTGAGCCATCTGATTGACGGAGGCCACGTGTCATGAGATCTCCCATTTCGGGAAATCGAGAATCACGAGATTGAGAGTCTTGGTGACAAGGGATTGGGACGTTCCTGGGTGGAAATCTCGGGGCAGTTGTGGACCGTCCGATTTAAGGAGGTGACGTGTTGAGAGATTACCTATTTTGGGAAATCGGGGATCGAGGATTCGGGAATTCTGTTGACAAAAAAAACCCCAGGCTCTTGCCTTGACAAATCTCGACCCATAATGATGAGATGATAGCAAGTGGCTAAGTCCCAATGGACAGACGAGATTCCTTTAGGAGATCTCAGGGGCTGTAACAACCGTCAGATGTGAGGAAGAGATGCTAGTTTTATGCTGGAGCATGAATGCGCATTAGGGTAAGTAGCAAGCAGATCTGGATGGCCAGAGTCCACCCACCCAGATATATGGCTGAGGATGCATTCCAGAGCCCCCTTGCCATTCTACCTTTAATGGGGAGGGGGGTCCGGAATTAGACGCACAACTCTCGAATGGTCAAGATTAATCCATCATGATCAATGACGCTCAGGTGGATTCCAGATCCCCCTTGCCATTCTTCCTTTAATGGGGGGGGGTCCGAAATAGTGTGGCGTGAAGTGGGGCCCCCTCCTGTCCTGTCGACTATCGTGTCACACTTTCCCCTCTGCCACCTGCACTCCACTTAACCGTGTGACGGGGCCTATTCTCATTGGCTGTTCTCTAGCCCTGTTGGGGTTCGACGGTTGCAAAGATGAATGGTTTGGCATTACCGTAGCGCCGAGACGCGAAATTAAAAAGACACTACGTTTATTTGAACTATGATCGTGACCTGCGATCACCTGGGAACAGAGAGAGAAAGAAGGAGCTAGCTTACGCTGGTCCTCCATGGATATTTAGGGGTTCTGATTTAGCAGAGGACCAGAAAAATATGATTTAGGTAGTGGGTATGTGACAACATCCAATGGTGTAGGGTTGTGGGTACGACATTGTCGACAAGGTCAACCACTTGACAAGCTCTGCTGAGATGAGGTTCTTCTAGATACCGCTATCAATGATGAAGTGCAACGAGGTGCCTTTTACCCACATTTATGAATAGAAGAGGTGCTCTCCTTCTTCTGGCTCGTCTGGTTCACCAGGCTGAAGCTTGGTGGTAGAAACAGTGGCACTACGTTCTGCGTCAATGATATGACTTCCCCTTTGTGGTTCTGGCTCAGAGTTAGAATCCACATTTGATTCAGAGGCTTTCACTTCAACCACCAACAACTGCTTTGAGTGATAATCAACGGTGTTATGCCAAGGGATCTTATGGAATTCGTACCACTTTTGGCACTTTTTGGTTTGCGCCTTGGATTGGTTGTCTTGATACTATCCATCTTTTCTTTGTCCTTTGTTTTGTGGGTTTGGGCTGCCCTTTCCTTGCTTTTATTGTGAGGGGTTCCCAAGCCTAAATTGTCACGTCTTTTGTTTGATCTTGTGCTCGATTTTGATGACATATTGGTAGGCCATGCCCAAGGATGATATGTCTAGAAATTCCATTTTGGTCTGGACTTATCTATGCATAGCACTGTGATACTTGAGCACCAGATGTCACTTTGAATCTTTGATACCCAACTTGGTGCGCAAGGTATGGAAGATATTTGTGAAATCTAACACTGCTTGGTCTCTTTCTTGCTGCAGTGTGGTCCATTTAGTATACAAGTCATCATAACTTCTGACAGGGTAGTATTGTTCCTTAATAGCATCCCTGAAGGATTCCCAGGTGGTTGTGACTACAAATAATGAGGGTTCCTTTGTTTCCTTTTGCTCACAGAAAGTTTCCCACCAATCTTTGACATGAGGAATGACTTTGAGGAGTGCAAAAGTAATCTTTTCTCTATTCAAAACAGGTGCTTAACACAAAATAATAGAGATATCGTAAGACTAGTTTTCTATTCAATAATGAAATAAGTTGAAACTGTAAAATGCAGAGGAAACAAACTTGCTGAAATGGTGGTGACTTATCTCTAAGAAGAGATTTGATGACTACGCTCATTCACAAGAAGATGATTACAATGCAGCTCTGAAGGCCTTTTTGCAATAAGCAGGAATGCTAAAAACCCTAGACATCCAAAAACCTAACTCTAGGAGATGAAGCACCAAAAGTCATGTGGGCCCCGTTTGGGTAAGTTAGTACATCAACTTCCAGGGGTCGTAACTTTTGCATACAATCTTTGTTTTAGGCATATGATAGCCCATTGAAATTTTTTCATCAAGGTGATTCATTTTAGGTGCAATATGGAAGGAACTTCCATATTGAAATATTGTTTTCCCAAAAAACATCGTCTAGGGCCTCAAAACGACTCTGGAAGTGAAAACTGCTAAAAATAGTAAATTACCAAAATTGTCAGAAAACTGTTTTGAGCCAGTTGGAAAAGGTGCGTAGCCACCGATATCCACCTGGATCAATTATATTGGTGGAAAGATATGGGAGGTAGATGTTATAGAGACAATGTATTATATTTATTGGGATTACTAATAATATGGGTTATTAAAAGGGTTGGAGATTATACAAATCATAGGGGTTACGATGTTAGGGTCCTAACCCGCACATAGGTAGAACAATATATTCAGATTTAATAAAGGTCAATGTTAATAAGGCCTTGCAATAAAATAGAATAAGTCGAATTTAAGAAGACCTAATAGAATCTTTCGCTTCTAGAAGGATCTTCCTCTAGATGCTTCTTTTGATAGACATATTTAGTATAAATAGGAGTTGAGGGTATGAGAACCCTAGCTTGGAGATTATTGTAATAGAGTTCTGCTCGACTAGAGGTTTCCCCCTCGAAGAGGCCTGTAAACATTGCTCTCAGAATCAAAGTGTTATTTCTGTTGTTATTCTTATATCATTTCAATGTTATTGTGGTGATTATTCTGGTTACATTGTTGTTATTCTGCCATTTCTGCCATTTTATTTTTGTTTTGCATACTTTTTATATCTAGTATATTACAAGTGGTATCAGAGCACTTTCCTTGGCAGAAATTGTGGGTAAATTTTTTTTCAGGGTAGAGATGTATTCCAACGTCTTTAAGCCATAGAGATCTATTGTTATGTGCATAAACCCACGGTTGAGGGATTCATACACGTAGGAAATACAAGTGGTTCTTAAGCGCACATCTATTGGCCACCCTTGTAACCCATGTTGGTACCCCTTCGAGTGGTAGCGAATCAGACAACACCTGTGCATGGATCGACCTAGATTTCCTGAAACCCTCTTTAGATAAATCGACCGGCTGTCTAACTTCTATAGTGCCACTGATAACAACACTCAAGAATATACTCTCTAGTACCTAGGTAGTTGGGTAGTACGGATAAGGGTATGATCTATCCTTCTTAGTTAGTTCCCTGAGATATTGGGTCAAGTATTACTGTTGGACCCCACACGTATATCATAGAGATATAGCATAGGGAAAACCCTTGTCTATAAAACCCTTGAATACCTAACCCTTGGGGACAGAAACATAAACAAATTAAAGCATACAAGATCTATTGTTGCACAACTGTGTTCGGGTTGCCAAGTAAATACACATTTCTTTCTGGTTAAGCATTTGGGAATTTCCTCTCTGCAGTATTCTTCAAACCAGAGTATAACTCTACAACTGTATAACCATGCAGGAATTTGTTTCACCATTATTTTATACCTATTCCATTGGATTCATCTCTTCACCCTTATCACATTCATCCATATCATTTTTTGGCAAAAATTGTTTGACCCTGCCTGCCCCTTTTTAGTTCCCCCATCCTCATGGCCCACACCCGTAGCCAATACTTGGAAGCTCGCTTCAACACCTTGCAATATGGTCTCATCGAGACCCAACAAGAAGTGAAACAAATCAGTGCCAATGTTGGCACCATCAATACAACAATGCATTTCTCAATGGAGGAAATCAAACAAGACCTCACCACCCAGCTTGAATCTGTCTTTTCGGCACTCTGCACCAAACTGCATATCCCTACAAATAACCCTTCCTCTTCCTCACCTCCACATAGTGGAGGTGACCATTCCTCTCATTCCCATAACTTTCAGAACCATCACTTTCAATGTGACCTACGCCTTCCGTGGGTGGATGTGACCAAATTTGATGGCTCGGACCCCACTGGTTGGGTAACCCAAATGGAACATTATTTCTCTTTATACGACATTACAGATGACTTGGCCAAACCACGGTATGGTTTTCTCCATATAGATCAAGAACGTTGGGAATGGTGGCAATGGAGAAAAACTTCTCATCAAGGGTATATTGCTTGGACACACTTTGTGGCAGAGCTTTATGAATGCTTTGAAACTGACACCAACCATTTGGGTCATTTGACAAAGTTGAAACAATCAGGAACAATGGAAGACTTTATAGCTGCCTTTGAGCGCCTGAATTTTCGGATAGAGGGCATGTTTGATGCTTTTTTCCAAGAATGTTTTATTAGTGGCCTCAAGGATGAGATTCAGGCCTATGTCCTCATGGCTTGGCCCCATATTTGGGTGGAGGCTACTAAAAAAGATAAATAAGCACAACATGTTGTATCTTCTCAAAACCTAAATCCCTCCTTTATCCCTCGCCCTAAACTAGTAAATCCCACTACTCCCTCCGCTCCACTAAAGATCCAAAAATTGACCAGGGATGAAATGGCTGAACGCCAACTCAAAGGCCTTTGTTATAATTGTGATGAAAAATATTTCCTGGGCCATAAGTGTAAGGAAAAAATATTGTTTATGGCCACATCTGAGGATAATTCAGAAGAGGATATTGAAACTCCCCTTGTGTCTGAGTCACCTAAAACCCCTGACATAACCCCTCCCTCAGACCCTCCCGAAATAGAACCGGTGATTTCCCTCAATGCTCTCACTAGCTTCTCCACTCCCCAAACCCTCAAGCTAATCAGTTACATCAAGCATTGGAAGGTCATCATTCTGGTTGATAGTGGAAGCACCCATAATTTTATTCATCATCACATTGACCATGAAACTCATTTCTGCATCCATGTCATCAATAATTTCTAAATCACGATTGCCAATGGTGGCTCCATGAAATGTGGATGACCTTCTAAAAATGTGCATCTCCAAATTGGGGAATACCACCTGAAATCTCATATGTTTTCTATCGACATGGGAGGTTGTGAAATTGTGTTTGGTGCAGACTAGCTAAGGAATTTGGTTTCCATTCTCATGGATTTTAATGAATTAACCATGTAATTTGACCAGGAGGGCCACCAATATAAGTTCCAAGGCATCACCATCGGTTCACCTGAGATCATTGGTTCCCATTGCATGGAAAAGCTGCTCAAAAAGGGTCATTCTGGTGTTATTTCTTAACTCCATGCCATACAAGCAACATAAACACCCTCGGTGCCACAAGACCTCCAAGCCATCATTTCTAAACATTAAGTGGTCTTTTACACTCCCCATGTACTCCCTCCTTCACATGGTTTTCATGATCATTCCATTCCCCTTGTACCCAAAATCCTTCCTCCCAATATTCGTCTGTATCATCACCCCTTTTCCCAAAAAA
>CBVK0100154714.1:0-27102 GCA_900067695.1 Picea abies
GTGAAGGACACAGTTTCCTAGCAACTGTAGTTCTTATTTTTAGATACATTGTACCTTGAGGGGGGGGTTCCCATGAGGTTTTCCCTCTTTCCTCACTTTATTTTCAGTCTTTCTTTTGTACTTGGGTACCTAACATGGCCTCGTTACCGGAACCCAATATTTATTTTCACCATAGTGATGTTTAGGGGGGGTGTTGGAGTTAATTCACACACACCTAGGATTTATTTTTCCTAAGGTCATTCCTTTTTTATTTGTCATAATTATTCATTATCTAGTCTCCTATATTTTAGGGGAGAATATTCTCTTTCAGTTGACACTTCAGTTTGACTAGTTGAGTTGAGTTTAGATGTTGAATTGGGATCATCACCATGCAACATTGGGATCATCACCATGATAATTCGAAATTTCCTTGGTATCATCACCAAAGTGTCACATTATCCTTGATTCCCTGAGTTAACTCCTAACTACTCCCTGTTCATTCAATTAACTGAAGACTATTTGACTAGTTAACTCAACTAGGTGGCAGTTCACTCCCGTAACTGCCTGAGAGACTAGACTAGGTGGCATTTCACTCCTGTAACTGTTGGTGTGTGTCCATATCACTCTAGACCACCACTATGGAACATTGTTTCACCTCAAGTCGAACTCATTGATTTATACAGAGTATATCATGTGTAAATTATTCATTATTCATAACGGTTAATGATAATTCTTCCATTCTTTCTCCAATTCTCTCTGCAAATGTGTGTATTATTGTTTAGCTAGATCTATTCTGTGTAGGTTCAAAACATCTACACTTCATCCTCATGACTTTCCCCTACATCTTTAGCTTCATAATACAGAGGGTATAACTTGTCCAAGGATTCCCTTTCTTCTTCACCTTTTGAATGATAGAATAAGGTATCGTCAAAAATCTGAAAAGGAAAGTGACTAACCTCATGCTCTTCTTTTTTTGCAGGAGGAATAGGATCTCATATGGCTTCATCAAAGGGAGGAGAGAACATTAATACTTCATCACCATGCTTGATATATTCAGTCTCTCTCTCTTCAACCAAGTCTTCATTATCATCGATAGAAGCACGAGTAAATTATTCTCTTCCTCATGGGATGGAAACCTTCATTAGGATCCCTCTCCTCAACCTCTTGTTGGTTGATGACTTGTTCCCTTATTTACTGGAATTTACTAACAAATATCTCAAGGGAAACTAATATATCCAGACTAAGAGTATCTGGGGTATTTTCGGGGTCATCAAATTTGATTTCTGGAGTAAAGAGGTGTTCTCCCTTGGACAAGGAGATATTTGCCTCAATTTGTATAGCCATGTGATAAGCTTCGTGGATTTTTCTTGGCCCTTTTTTATTGAGGAGAAACCCTAATTTCACTAAGAGTGCATTTGTATAGAGGTAAATGAGGTACTTGTCTTCAAGACAATGGCTTCTAGCAATTTGTTGTAGCAAATTTTGAAACCTAATATGGAATTCTTTGACAGTCTCGTTCTTAGTTTGTTTCATGTACTTGAATCTTTTTATTAACATGTGGATATATTCTAATTTAATACCCCATTTCTCAAGAAATATTTCTTTTAACTGGTCCATAGATGTGATGCCAACATTAGGGAGATCATTATACCATTTCCATGAAGAGTGGAAGAGAAAAGTTTCATTGCCAAATCTTCAGCATCATCACTGATAGGGTGGAGTTTAAATAAAGCCCAAAATTTAACCATGTGATCATCAGCCCTAACCCCATCATTACCAGTGAATATAGGGAGCCAATTTTCATACCTCAGAGGCATTTGTCGAGAGTAACCCAAAATTTCACTCATATCCAAGTGTTTAAAATTATCCGAGTCCCATTGAGAAGCCATGTTTGGATTTATCACTAGTGGATTCACCAGATAATCCTTCTAGGTATTATCAAAGGGAAAATATGGAATCGCTCTCTGTGGAGTCACCAGGTAATCTTTGAAAATTCAAATGATTTGAGAAAAAGGCTTATAGAGAATTTGTCATTCGAGGAAAATTGACTAGATGTTCCTGGCAACGGCGCCAAAAATATTATCACACAATCTATACTTTCCCAAATCCTAAAGCCAAGTAGGCTTAGATTGATGTAACATGGAGCTAACCCCATCACTGTCACCCCAATAGGGTACCTATTTCTCTTTAGGAGGAGGAAAACCTCACTCCAAGGGAGATGTCCCAGGTCCTAGTTGGTTGAGGAAACGGAAAAGGTAAGGATAACCACCCCTCTATCTAGGTCACTCAAAATAGACTTAAGTCTTGTTGGATGAAGCAAAGGATAATATAGCATACGTTCCCCCTACCAATACAACAACAAAAGTTATGGCAGCAACAAGTGATGATGAATGCTTCAACAAGACTTTAAGTTTGTAGAGATGATTGCTACCAATCGACATATGAAGCAAATGATAAATATATAGCAGCAGTAATTAATGTTGCAAACATCGGCATCGGAAAAATATCATCGAGGGTCCAAAAATGAAAATATCGGAAACATCAGGGAAAATATCAAAAAATGTCGTAGGAATGAAAAACAATGTTGTAAGATTGAAAATATCGGAAAATATCGTCGACCCTGATTTTGACAATAATATCACCAACATCATGATATTATCATGATGTTGGTAACACTGGCAGTAATTCATTAATGACAGTTGTAATAACATCCATAAAATGCACTTGAATAGAAAATATAACAAGATATTGTGAAGTACTGAAATGATAACACTTGTCTCATAAAATTTCTAGATATATGTCAATCAAAACATAAGCTCTAAAGGCTCCCAATGATAATTGTAGCAACAACAAAATAAATTAATGACAACAGTAGTAAAATATTCAAAAAAATATTTAGAAAGGCAATTGGATGCACACTTTAGTCTTGGTTGATTGTACCTTTCCTTATACAATTTATGGATTGATTTAAGTGGTCAAACAAGTTTGGATAGGATGAAAAATTATTGTTGTAGCAATGATTATAACATCAACAACTTAGAGGTTAGTATTCCTAGACTAGGTTAGCAAGTTAGTTTAGTTTAGTAGGGTATCAGGTAGAGAGACTGAGTTTGAAGTTTGATGATTCTTGTCAAGAAACAAGGGTTGAAGACTAATGCCTCTTAGGAGTAAATGGATTCAATGTGAGTGGCTCCTTATAAGGCTGCAAATTAATGAATATACACAAAATTCTAAGAGAGAAAAAATCTAGGAGGAGTAGCAAGTTAAGTCTGCCTAGATTTTGACCTTAAGAGACTGAGTGCTAAGGTGTAGGCAGTTCTAGGCCCTAGCGCCTTTCTCTCCTTATCCTTTATATGGAGTAGAAATTATGCAAAAATAACCAAATGAAAACCTCTAGAATGTGTTGACCACCTATTTGGACTAGGGGATCAACTCTATGTACCATGAAGATATGCACCTGATGGTGCTACCAAGTCAAAGACTTATTACTTCTACAAGGCAGTTTTGGCCTTCAACACTTCTTTTTGTAATGGAATTTCCGCTCCCTTGCATGGGATAATAATGTAACGGGTTTGTATGGATCATATTTAGGTCAGTTTCTTATGATTTCATCATTAGAGGAGTCCCTTTCACTCATTTTTTTCCCTCAGGTTATTAATTTGGCCTAACCAACCTTAATAATTTCCCTTGAGTTTTTCACTCCCACAAATAATTCCTCCAAAGTGGTGAAATGTGTTCTAATGGTCGATACATATGGTATATAGTATCTAGGAATATTTTAAATGACCATTCTAGACATATTCTAGAGTCTTGCGGAATTCCGTCGAGTCTAAAGTATTTTTTTTTATTTTTTAAAATTACCTGGTTAATGGTAATTTTAATTAATTTTTGATAAAAAAAAATGTAAAAACTAGGTCCCTGGGATTTTGAAATGGGTATTTGTGCTCAAAAGAAATGGAATGAGACCCCCTACACCATTGGACCAAGTTTTAGCTCAATTGGAAGAGTTTTTCTAGGTGGTTGTCCATGAGGAGTCTAAGTCAGTCTAAAACAACAATTTAATTGTTAGTATTGACATAGTCAAAATATCAATTTTTTGTAAAATTAGAAAAATGGTTAGAGAAAATATGGGAGATGATGCATAAACCCATAATTAATCCTTACTAACCTTTTTATAACCTTAATACTCCCTTTCCACCTAGCCACCACATCAACAATTCATTCCCCCTAGGGAAGTTGTGCCCCCCTCTTTGAGGAAACTTTAGAAAAACAAAAATTAAAGTGAGTAGGGCCCTCTCTCCCTTAGTGCACCATCCTAGACCCTACACCTCACTCGTTTTACTTTTCAAATGGATGAAAACTCATCCTCTACTATCTACCAAACCCTAACCCTAATCCTAAGAAGTGTGCCCCCCTCCTTGAGATTCTCACTCTAGCTCATGGTTACCGGAAGCGCCCCCCCTCCCCGCTCCACCCTCAGAACCTCGCTCATAGTGGATTCATTCATGAAGCGAGATTTGGAGAGAGCTTCTGGAATCCGAAAGTGCACTTCTAGATTTTGGAAGCTCGCTCTAGGGTGGAAAAATGCACTCCCTGCCAATCAGGAAGCGTTGCACCTCGGAGCAAGCTTCCGAAATCTAGAAGTGAGCTCCCGGATTTTGGAAGCTTGCTCCAAATCTCACTTCCTAAATGATTCATCCATGCTTCCCAAGTGCTCTGTGTAGGTCCCACACGCTTCCACGCTAAAGAGATAAAAATACTCATTTTTATTTTATTTTTGAGTTGAGTTAGTGTGTGGGGTGTGGTTAGGGGAAAGTGAGGACGGAATAAAATATATTCCCCCCCTCTCACTTCCTCATTGTTTCTATTTTTGTTTGCTTGAGCTTGGAGGAGACAGAAAAGGAAAGCTTGGAGAAGAAAAGAGGAGCTTGGAGGAGAGAACAAAGATAATCTTGGAGGAGAGAGAAAAGAGGAGTTTGAAGTAGAGAACAAAGACGAACTTGGAGGAGAGAAAAAAGGCAGCCATCTATCTCAACTTTCAACTTGCAAGATTCAAGAGATAAAGAGGTAATCCCAAACCCCAACTCTCTCATTTCCTTGGGTTAAATTTGTTTATGTTTTTTTCCTCCTCTCCTCCTCTTTCCCATTCCTTCTTCTCCCTCATTTTATTGCAGGTTGTTCATCTAAATCTTGAGGAAAATGATTTTATTTTGGTTTATCATTCCATTTTTTGTTCTCATGGTCTTGTCAGGGACTAGGAATAAAAGGGAAGAAGAGAGTGAATATTAGGGAGGGTTTGAATATGAACGATGGTTTGAATAGGATGAATAGAGAAATAAATAGGACAATTAAGGTGGGAAAGCTTCATTGACACCCTTGTGGAAATTTGTGACAAAACTTGATGTGGGGAGAGGTGGCAGAACTGTTAAATTTTTATGTTGTCATGATTGTCATCAAGGAAAACCTTATATTGGTTCATTTACCCGTGTGAGGAGGAATCTTTCTAGTATAATGGAGAGTGATGACAATAAGAGGTCCCTTGGGATTAATATTTTCCCTAACATATCCAAAGAATAGAGACAAATATACATAAAGCTAGAGGAAGTTGCACAAAGAAATCATGGTAAAAAACAAAAGGTTCAATCTAATGATGTCTCATCTAGATTTGGTGGCACATCTCCATCTCCTCGTCGTTCTAAAACCTCTACATCTAGAAGAACAATAGGATTTTTGTTTGATACTGGAGGTAGGGATGAGGTGGATGAAAATGTGGCAAAGTTTCTCTATGTTTGTGGTGTCCCATTCAACGGTCTTCACTCCCCCTATTGGCATGACATGGTGAGGGCCATCAACGAAAAATCCCCCCAAGGATACATTATCCCTAGCTATGAGAAATTTATAAATGTGTTACTTGACAGGGAAAAAGAAAAAATTCAAGCCAATCTTTCATGGTTTACAAATGAATGGTCTGACGTTGGGGTATCCATTGTATCAGATGGTTGGACAAGTGTTAGAAACCAACATTTGATCAATGTTATTGGTGTTTCTTCTAGTGGTGCAGTGTTTCTTGCAGCACATGACTCCTCTTCAATAAGTGCAACTTCTCAAAACATTTCAGATCTCTTGTTGAAAACAATTGATGAAGTTGGCCCTTTTAATGTGATTCAAGTAATCACTAATAATGCAAAAAATTGTAAGGGAGCAGGTAAAATCATTGAGAGAATGCATCCACACATCTCTTGGTCGGGGTGTTTGGTGCACACCTTGAACCTTTTGTTGCATGATATTGTCAAACATAAAGAATGTGTATGGATTAATCAGTTGTACAAGGGAGAGAAGCAAGTCATAAAATATATCACCAGGCATACAAGGGTCAATTACTTCTATATCACTTACTCCATGTTGCATATACTTAAGATTGCACCAACTATATTTTCTATCTATTACCTCACTTTTAGGCACCTATTGAAGGTGAGACAAGATTTGGTTGGTATGGTGATGAGTGATGAATGGGATGATTTGAGTAGTGATAAAGAAGGTGCATTGGCAGTCAAGAACACAGTGCTTGACAGACAATTTTGGTCACAGGTTCGATATGTTTTGCAATTCACCAAGCCAATTTATAACATGATCAAGTTTTCATATTCATATCATCCAATCATTGGGGAGGTGTATGAGAGAATGGATAGCATTCTAGGTTTGATTAAAGACATTGTTGAGCCTAAAGATATCAACATGTATAACCTTATTCGTGTAGAAGAGGAAAAACGGTGGGAAATGTTAAATATTACACTACATGCCTTAGCATATGTGCTAAAACCGAAATACTATCATGTATCACGGCTTTCAACACCATCACCTAGTGGTGGGACCAAGAAAAAACCACACCAAGATCGAGAGGTTCAAGTAGGTAGAAATTTCTTCAAACAATTTCTTTATAATAATTTTTTCTTATGGTTTATGTTCATTTCAATTTTCTACTTATGGTTTATATTCATAATTCATTTCTATTTATGATAAATTATAATTGATGCAGGTTATATGAAATCATTAGACAAATTAGTCCCAGATGAGGAGGAGTGTGACAAGATACGAAAACAATTGAGCCAGTACATGCTTGGCCAAGGTGCCTTTGGGACCAACCATGCATTATGATATCGAGGGAATTTGAGTTATCTTGCGTGGTGGAACGTTTATGGCGGTGGCACCCCACAGCTCCAACATTTGGCAACACAGGTGGTGAACACTTCTTTTGTAGAGAGGTGTTGGAGCACCTACAATTTCATCCACAACATAAAAAAAACAGGTTGAATGTAGGCAGGGAAGAGAGCTTGGTTTATGCTCATTACAACTTGTGATTGTTGTCCCATTACTGTGAGGAGGCAAAGGAGGATAAAAACTTGAAGTGTTGGGACAACCATCCAGAGGAGGATAATTTGGAGGATGGGGTAATGATTTTAGAGAAATTGGAGAATTCTCTTTTTGATGATCATGATCATGCTGAGATGCCACCCTCAGCTACTACCCAGTCCTTGGTCCCCCTGTTCAGAACTCTAGCAGTAGGGGCTTCATCTTCATCTACTGCACAGTTTCGTCCTTCTTCGGCTCCTCCACTGCCACCACGTGGAGGCACACATGACAATCGTGTTGGTGGAAGGGGGATGGGATAGTTGTTTGATGTTTCTCCTTTTTCATTACTTTATATGTCAGTATATAGATGATATATTCATAGCATTTATAAACTAGACTCTAGATTTTATCACAATTTAAACTTTATTGTTTTGGACCTTTCGATCTTCATAATTCAGTGTAGATGGCCTATTTTGTAATCATAACTATTTGGTCATGACTCATGTTATTGTTGACAATTGCTAGATGACTAATTTCATTCCATAACTTAATGGTCTACTTTCTATTATTTGGCTTAAAAATTTGCATGTTGGTTTGTAAGTTTGTAATTGTTAGATTATATATGGTTGATGCTCGAATGATTAATCATTGATGTACTACTACTTACTACTATGGATGCCATTTTGATATGGATTTTGTGAGAAGAACGAAAAGAATACATATTATTAACAGGTTCTTAACACAAAATAACAGAGATACAATAAAATTGGTTTTCTATTCAATAACGAAATAAACTGAAACTGTAAAATGCAGTGGAAACAAGCTTGTTGGAATGGTGGGGGCTTATCTCTGAGAAGAGATGTGAAGTTTTCATGAATTTGCAAGAAGAAGATCACAATGAGGCTCTGAATTCATTTTTACAATAAACAAGAATTCCAAAAAACCTAGACATCCAAAAACCTAACCCTAGGAGATGAAGCGTCAAAAGTCATGTGGGCCCCGTTTGGGTAAGTTAGTACATCAACTTCTTGGGGTCGTAAATTTTGCATACGAACTCTGTTTTAGGTGTGTGATAGCCTGTTGGAAAGGTATCATCGAGGAGATTCATTTTTGAGAATCAATCATGCCTTCGGCTATCATTTAGAATCTCGATCCTGAAAAACCTTCATTTAGGCCCTCAAAATGGCCCCAAAAGTTAAAACTGCTAAAAATAGTAAATTGCCAAAATTATCAGAAAACTATTTTGAGCCAATTGGAAAAGGTGGGTGGCCACCGATATCCATATAGATCAATCCTCCCTCCTTAGGAATAAATGGTATCCATTTCATTGAGGTCCCCCATTAGATGAGGAAATTTCTGTTGAATTTGGCCCCGGGTGAGCCACTTGCCTTGGTGCAGGAGTTTCCCTGCTTTAACGACTTGATAAGTTGGATCCTTTGTTGTCGAATGCCCTTGATATGTGTGTCCAAAATATGATTATTGGACTCTTGTTGTATGCAGTTGGGGTTGATCTCTATTAGTGTCAGTTGTTCTGCTACTTTTGAGGTGTCCAATAATGGTGGGAAATAAGGGCGAAGGAGATCCATGTTGAACACTGGGTGCAGGCCAAGGAAAGGGGGAATGTTGAGATCAAAATAATTATCCCCCATGACCTTGGTGATAGTTTATGACCCATAACAAAGTGGGTGAAGATTCCAATGGGGTTCTGTAAGGAATTCTTTCTGCAAGTGAAACCAAACTTTGTCGCCCACCTGAAACTTATGTGGCACCGAATGTTGATCATGGTGTTGTTTTTACTTGTCATTAGAATTCTGTAGGATATCCTGAACCTATTGGCAGATGTGATGGATACACTCAATGAATGGGGTGGCTTTGTCAACTTCATTTGGAGCAGGATTTAAGTCGGTTGAGGTGACCGCAAGGGGAAGTGTAACATCTATGGGACCCAATGGTTGAAATCCCGACCCCACCTGAAAGGGGCTATGGCCGGTTGAGATATGAAGGACTCAATTTTATCTATGTTGGACATAGGGGAGGCTCTCATCCCATGTGCAAGGGTGCTTTGAATTATACATGCGAAGGATATGCACAATCATTTGATTTACAACCTCAGTTTGGCCATCTATCTGGGGGTGGAAGGTCGTGGATTCGATGAGCTTGGTGTCCAGTAGTGACCAGAGGCTCGACAAAAATGTGCTGAGAAATTGACTATCCTAATCTAAGACAATGGTTTGTGGGATTCCAAAATGTACCCAGACTCGTTCAAAGAAGATCTTGGTAGTGGCCTCTGCTGTGATGCTCTTCTTGCAGGAAACTAGAATCGTCATCTTAGAAAAGCGGTCAACAACCACAAAAAAACAGTCATTTCTCCACTTGGTGGACGGGAGGCCCAACATTTAGTCCATTGATATGGATTCCCATAGCCTGTCAGGAGTAGGAAGAGGGGTGTATAGGCCTTGTTTCTTAGTGGTCAGTTTGGCAATAGCGGAGGTAGTGCAAGACCCGATATACTTGTTGACCTCTTGTTGAAGTTTCGGCCCATAGAAATGTTCTTGTAGCATAGCCACTGTCTTTTCAATGCCGAAGTTTCCTGCCACCCAACTGTAGTGGGCTTCCCAGATCAGCTTCGCTCACTCACTTGATGGAACAAAAATATGGCCCAGACGACACAACAACCAATCTTGAAGATGGAAATTATTAACAACTGCGTTTCCACCCAACATTTGGTAGGTGGTGGCGAAGTCAGGGTCTCTCTCATAGAGTTGGGGCCATCCATATGTCTCATGGTTGCAAGAGTCTAGCACGGTGGTGAGTGTCGTGACTGGCAGTCTGCTGAGGCAATCAGTGACGTGATTGGTGCTTCCTATTTTATACTTGATGTTGAGGTGGAATTGTTGCAAGTATGTGGACCACCTTTGATGGTGGTCATTCTGCAATTTTCCCAGTGTCTACATGAACTGTAGTGGCTTATGATCAGTGTGGATGACTGTCTTCTTCGCAAGAATGTAATGTATCCACTGGCAGTAAGCTTGCACAGTGGAGTACATTTATTTGTCATAAGTAGGGTACTTACAGATAGTATATGACAATGTCTCACTATGATAGGCCACGGGGTGGTCGTGCTGAGTGAGAAAGATACCCACAACATAGTTTGAAGCATCTATCGCGATCCCAAAGGGATGCTACAGGTCTGGTAGTGAAATTACTAGGGATAAGCACAAGCGCTGCTTCAAATCAATGAATGCTTGTTGTTGCGACCGACCCCATGAAAATTTATCCTTACCACCACCCTTGTTTATTTGGCTGAGGGCCCATGCAATATGGGAGAATCCCAACATGAACCTGTGGTAGAAATTAGCAAGGCCCAAGAAGCTTCGAATCTTAGTGAGTGTTGTTGGGGCTGGCCAGTCACGGATGACTTGGATCTTGGTTGGATCCACATGTACGCCATGCTGATCAATGATGTAGCCCAGGTAATGGACCCTGTCCATGTCGAAGAAGAATTTTTCCAAGTTGGTGTATAGCTTTTGCTATCGCAGGGTGTGCAGAACCTGCTGGATATGATGCAAGTGTTCGACCCAAGTCTTGTTGTAAAGTACAATGTCATCCAGATACACCACTACAAAAGTATTGGTGAATGGTCGCAGGATATTTTCCATCATCCTCATGAAATTGGTTGAAGAATTTATCAAACCAAATGGCATGACCAACCATTCAAAAAGGCCTTCCTTTGACTTGAAGGCAGTCTTCCATACATCTGTTTTTTCTATTGGGACCTGGTGGTATCCAGACTTTAGATCAATATTACTGAAGTATTTTCCCCCCATGAGTTGATCAAGGAGGTCATCGATTCGAGGAATCGGGTACCGGTTTATGACTATGATTTTATTCAGAGCTTGGTAATCAATACAAAGTCGCCAGGTTTCGTCTTTCTTCTGTACCAGCACGATTGGGCTCCCACAAGGTGATGATCTGGGATGGATGTGCCCCTTTTGGAGTAGTTCTTGGATCTGTCGCTTGATCTCCTCATTCTCTAACAAAGAGCATAGATAGACTGGTCCATTGGGCAGTACTGCATCAGGGGTCAAATCGATGGGGTACTTGACTTGGTAGTGCATAGGTACCCCTGTAGGTGAGGAGAAGATATCCGAGTATTCTTCCATGACCTTATCTACTTGTTTTTTCTCTGTGGAGAGGTCATTCGTAGATACCTTGGATGTGGTTGTGATATTTCACTTATTCTGAGAGCGAATCACAAAGAATACAAACTTCCCCATCTGAGAGATGACCTTCCTGCATTGCAGCAGAGATTAAGGAAATCGCACTAGGTGGGACTGCCTCGGGTATCCTGTATAATTTCCTGTTCAAAGTAATAATAACACTACAAGGCCTAGACTCATATGCAACATGATGTTTCCATAAATAAGGTTGGCCAAAAATAACATCACAAACTTCGATAGGAGAAACATCACACAATACCTCATCTTTGAAAGGCTTGATGTCGTATGACAGTCGACACTATTGGCTGACATGGAGACCTCTTTCTTGGTGAAGCCATCAAATGGTGTAGGGTTATGGGTGCAACATTGTTGACAGAGGTAGCCGCTTAACAAACTTTGTTGAGATGAGTATCTTTTGGCTATCGCTATCAACGATGAAGTGTTGCAGGGTGCCTTTTACCCCCATCTGTGAATGGAAGAGGCACTCTCCTTCTTCTGGCTCATATGGTTCACCAAGTTGGAGCTTGGTGGTAGCAACGGTGGCACTGGGTTCCACGTCAATGATCCATCTTCCCCTTTCTAGTTTTGGCTCAGAGTCAGGATCCACATCTAATTCAAAGGCTTTCACTTTGGTCACTAGTGACTACTTTGAGTGGCAGTTAGCAGTGTTATTCCAAGGGCTCTTATGGAAGTTGCACCACTTCCCGGTATCTTTCTTTGTCTTTCTAGTGTCCTTATTTGCTTGCGTCTTGGACTAGTTGTCCTGATACTGTCCATATTTTTTCTGTCCTTTGTTCTATGGGTTGGGGCTGACCTTTCCTGGCTTTTTTTGTGAGATGTTCCCAAGTCTAAACTGTCGTGTCTTTTGTTTGAGCTTCTGCTCGATTTTGACGGCATATCGATAGGCCACGCCCAAGGATGAGATGTCCAAAAATTCCATTTCGGTCTGGATGTATCTATGTAGAGCACCGCGATACTTGAGCACCATATGTTTCTCTGAATCTTTGATACCCATCTTGGTGCGCAAGGTATGGAAGATATTTGTGAAATCTGGCATTACTTGGTCTCTTTCTTTCCGCAGTGTGGTCCATTTGGTATACAGGTTGTCATAACTTCTGACATGGTAGTATTGTTCCTTAATAACATCCCTGAAGGATTTCCAAGTGGTCGTGACTAAAAATAATGAGGTTTCCTCTATTTCCTTTTTCTCATAGAAAGTTTCCCACCAATCTTTGACATGGGGAATGACTTTGACAAGTGCAAAAGTAATCTTTTCTCTATTCAAAAAGTTATGGATAGAAAAATACCCTTCTAGTAGATTCAACCACTTGTCTACAACATCTGTGTCTATCTGACCTTAAAATATAGGAATATCAAAGTTTACTTGTACCTTGAAGGGGGCGACGCCTCCGTTCGAAGAAGATGCGTCGCCTGTTGGTAGCCGCCGAAGGATTTACGCGAAACTATCCATCATCTCATTCCTCTGTTGCATGAGGGATTCCTCAATCAACAGTTTGAAAGGATCTCCTGTCTCGTCATATTTATTTCATCCTTCCATGAGAGGTCTCTTGGGCATGCGAGAGTTTATGTCGTCAAAAGAAACAAGATCAAGACCCAACTCTTTGTACTCTGACCTCATTGGGGACATGCATTAAGACGACAAGGAGCAGACCACTCTGATACCACTGATCTAGATTTTATGAGAAGAACGAAATGAACACAGATTATTAATAGGTACTTAACACAAAATAATAGAGATACAGTAAAATTGGTTTTCTATTCAATAACAAAATAAGCTGAAACTGTAAAATGCAGTGGAAACAAGCTTGCTAGAATGGTGGCGGCTTATCTCTGAGAAGACATGTGACGGCTACACGCATTTGCAAGAAGAAGATCACAATGAGGCTCTGAAGGCCCTTTTACAATAAACAAGAATGCCAAAAACCCTAGACATCCAAAAACCTAACCCCTAGGAGATGAAGTGCCAAAAGTCACGTGGGCCCCGTTTGGGTAAGTTAGTACATCAACTTCCCGAGGTCGTAACTTTTGCGTATGATCTCCATTTTAGGCATGTGATAGCCCTTTGGAAAGGTATCATCCAAGAGATTCATTTTTGGGGCTCAATCATGCCCTCGACTATCATTGAGAAGCTAGATCCCGATAAACCTTCATTTAGGCCCTCAAAATGGCCCCGGAAGTTAAAACTGCTAAAAATAGTAAATTGCCAAAATTGTCAAAAATTGTTTTGAGCCAGTTGGAAAAGGTGGGTGGCCACCAATATCCATCTGGATCACATTTTAATGTTTCAATGTACAAATATGCATGTTTTCATACATTTTGCAGCTAATTTGTCTTTTTGCATGTTTTTTTAATATAAACGCAATATATATATATATATATATATACAGAGAGAGAGAGAGAGAGAGAGAGAGAGAGAGAGAGACTTATGGGACGCTTCACTCCCGAGGAGTTTTTTAAAATGACGCTCTGCTTCCGAAAAACACTCCATTCTATGGCAACATTGCTCTAGCGTAATGGTTGACACTTGGAGAATATCCAAGAGGGGTAGCTCTTGCTTCCGAAGTATAAATGAATGCCCTCCCCTCCTCATTTCTCATCTATTCTTTTGCTACTGTTACTATGCTCAAATTTCTCCCATCTCTCCCATCTTTCTCTCTTTCTCATTTTTTCTCACATTTCTTGGAGAGAAGATTGTTGCAAGTATTTGCAACAACTTTCTACTTTGATTAATAAGAAGAAATATTTGGGGGTCATTGATGTGTGGACAGTCTTCTTTGTGCATCATTTCTTGGAGGTGACTTGGTATTATATTTTGTGTATGCATTTTACTAGTTTAAAGTAGATATCCCAAGAAAAGTCTTTTTCTTGGTTAGATTTGCAATAGTATTATTGTAGATCTAGATGAGTAGATTGTATTTTTGAAAATTATTTTGTGATATCTAACATCTCTACTCACTCTTTTACTCTCTCATGTAGTTTTCTCACATTATTTGCAGGTCACTTCTAGTGTTGGGAGAGCTATTTTCATATCTGGAAAAGAGTTGTTTCCAACCATTTCCAACTCTATATTTTTTCTGCAACTTTCCTTTATTTTTTGAGCATACTAACATCTAGAATAGGTATTTTAAATCAAATATACTTGTTGTAATTTTCTGCAGAAAATTTATGTGTCAAAAAATGAAATTTTCTTAAGTTTTGTGTCACTTGTGCAACATTTCCAACAGGCTTTTTCTTGTTGGTTTTTTGCAGGTTGGTGGCCAAAGAGGTGATCAAAAGTCCATTTGGGGCCACTAGAAGCAAAGGATCAGCCTCCCAAGATTGAGTAACATGTACCCACTTCTCTTATTCTTATTTCTTCATTGTAAGCGAGCCCAAGGGAGTCTCAAGAGATTGCACTTCTAAATCATTCTAATTTTTCTGCAATTTGTTTTTCAAGTTTTTCCTACACCTTGGAGAGAGTTTGGCAAAGCCAACCATCCAAAAACGTAAGGATAGGATCTTAGTTTTATTTTTCATCATTTACTTTTACATTGTTTGCCCCACTTGTCATTAGGACAAGGTTGTGTGGCTAGGATTCCCTTTCAAGTTTTTGCTTTCAAGCATTCTATTTCATTCACCCACTTGTGCACAAAAATGGAAGGCCTTGTCCTCCATCTTGTGCACTTGTTGTGGTTGTTTAGATTAGATTTATTTTTCAATTCATTTTCATTTACTTGTTTTCCTACACCTTGGAGAGATTTTGGCAAAGCCAACCATCCAAAATCATAAGGCTAGGTTCATATTGTGTTTATTACTTCTATGTGTCATGCTTAATGTTCTAAATCTCTAGATCTAGAAGTAATCACACAGTATTTGATTAAGCCCATGGAGTCATAACAATATACATTCTTACATTGCTTATTTCATTTCATTGTAAGCTTTTCATTTCAAGTATTTTGTCTTTCAAGTTATTTACATTCACAAGTACTTTCATTTATTTCAACTTATTGTTCCAAGCATTTTAATTTCTTGCAATTTTCATTTCAAGTACTTCATGGTCTTTAAAGTTATATATTTTTATTGAGTACTTTTCTTTACTTTGCAAGCAATTTATTTTACAAGCACTACATTGCAATCACCTAAATAAACTTAAGCTCAATTAATATTTAGTTTCATAGGGCCTAAAATTTATCTAGTTTAATAGGAACACCTTTTACTGTCTCAACTTTGCCAACAAAAAATTAACCTAAGGAAGAAGCAGGGGGTGCTAGATCAGGGATGGTCTCACAGCACTAGGTGTCCCCCTTGTGGATTACTTTTTTTCTTAAATTGACCTATGGAGCTAGGGTGTGACCTTGTTTGCCTCACTTATTGGGCACCCAACAATTCTTTTGTTACAAGAGGGGAGAGTTCTTGGGAAGTCACTTAGTCTAGGATTCATACTCTCACTTAATAACTTAACTAATCCTAATTAATCCACTACAACCTTGGGGATCTTACATTGGTATATCGTTTATGGTTTATGCTTAAGTAATCTTACAAGCACTTTACTTTTACGTTTACTTTACATGCAAGTTTTATTTTAACATATTGGGAATATTAACTAAGTGAAATCAATAGTTACGCACTTGCCCTTGGAGGCTTCATTTGAGAATTTTAATTTCAGTTTTAAGTTGTTTTGGTTTATTGGCTCAACCCCCTTGAAGTTGTGCATCCTTTGGAGGCAACTTCTTTGTTTGGGTTTTTGCTTGTGGATGTCATTGAAACAACCCCTTAGAGTTGTGCATCTTTTGGAGGCACACTATGTTTGGGTTTGTTGGCTTTAATGTGTTGTGGTAGTATTCTCCATTGAGCAATCTTTCATTTCCCTGCACATCCAAGTATTCAAGTTAGTTGCAAGTTAGTGCTTTGTATTTTTCTTTGTCCATAATTGTATAATTGTATCTATTGTATATTTGTTGTATCTCTTAGTTAGTCTTTTCATTTTAACTTTGTAGGTAGTTGTTTACTTCATTTTTTTGTATCTAGCTCTAATTGAAAATCTTGTAAAGTTTGTTTTGTAATCTTTGTAAATTTTAAACTCCCTTTAACTTAGTTAACCCCTTGCCCAATCTTAGGCACTAGTATTAGTTGTCTTAGGAAAAGGGATTACTTCTCATTGAAATATTTCACTTTGAATTGTTTGCCTTTCATATAGGATAGATCCCCCAAACTTTAATCAATTGAAATTAAATCCTAGAACACCTTAATCAATCACATAATAACTAGGGTCCACCCCCCTTGGCTTCCCTAGGAGTAAGCCTAGACGGGAGAATTTCAAGTCAAGGTGACAGTACACTTGAGCTTAGGAATTGTGCCTCCAAGGACACACTAAATGGATTGGACTTATTCCATGTTAGCAAGTGTGTATAAGGACGACAACAGAGTTCTAGCAATTCAGGGCTCTAGGGTTTCACTAGTTACTAGATCAGTTTTTTGAAATCTTGGCAAATAAAAAGTAAGAAAGTAGCAACTTAATTTTATTACTTCAAGCATTAAATAAACCATGCAATTTCATAATCTTATATGAGCAAATAAAACCATAACTTAAACCATTCAATAGATGAAAAAATCAAGATTCTACTTACTTGCACCAAGTATAATCCTGAGTATACCATGCAAGATCACCACAAAACTCCAAAAATTGGTCCAAGTTGCAAATACAAGCCTTAAACAAGAGTGGAACCTCACAATTTCAGTAAATAACCCTAATAGGGCACAAATTCCAGACCTCTTGTCTCCAAGGACAAGTTTTCATGAAAATGAATGTCATTTTCTACTTATTTATACAAAATTTAACCTAAAATTAATTTCAGTTCATAATTACCGGGCCAACCTAGCCAGTTTTTTACACAAATTAAATATGGACAAAATAAAATTAACTTGCATCTAAAAATCACTCTAGGGGTGATTTCATGCCACTCTGGGGTGACGTTGAGCCCCAAGTATGGAACACTAGGTAGGGAAGGTGAAACGTTGGGCCTCCAAAGGCCTAAAACCCTTCCCATATGTGTCTATGCCTCATAAATGTCATCTAAGATGAAACCATAGTTTCAGATGATGTCTAGGGCTATCATGGTGATTTCTAGGGCTGTCAAGGGATAAAATCCATGTGGGAAAAGAAAGATTCCCTAGGTCTAGGTCTTCCAGGGTACCTCCAAAGGAAACATCATTCTTTCTCCCGGTGCAATTCTTCAATTTATTCTTACCCCTGGTTGGGGTTTCAACATCCATCTATGGGCTTTAATCCCCCATGAAGGTCCGAGATAATCATTCCCTCATGTGTACCTGTCCACCGAGAAAGGTCCTGTATCAACAATAAGTACGCCCTCTAGGGGTTCATAAGTCACAATGATCATAGCATCTAAATCTCATCCAATAATTAAATTACCCAAACATGTGCATCAAACCCTCCTTAACCCAAACAAATTCTCAAAGACGTTATGCAATTTGACAATTTAGGTTTGGAGAAGGTCTCAGTGTGTCGTATTGGGCTAACCTCTCTTATGTTTGGGTTGTTTCCTAGGTAGGATCTAGTCCAAGTCATGTAAATGTATGAGGTGGCATGGGGTAAATATTTCATGGGTTTCATGTAATAACATGGAAATGTAAAGTCTTAATTGTGGGTGCCTTTGTAGAGGGAGAGCTACACCTTGTCATAAATGCAATTGTTTCCTAGCCCATTCATTGCCTTTTACTCTTAGCTTTATTTATTTTTATCTTTTTCTCTTGTGCTTCAAGGGACTAGTTGAAGGCAACTCTCCTGGCTTGATGACCAAAGGTGACTGTGTTATCCACAAACATTTCATGGAAATGAGAAGGTTGGCTCATGATGAGACCCCCTTTCTCTTGGCTATGCCACCAAGAGCCACTACCCTGGTTTGGTGACCAGATAGATGGTATTGTCATACCGCTACATTCCCATGGTCATTATAGGTTGGCTCATGATGAGACCCCCTATCCATCAACTAATACCTTGAGTTTTTAATTTATCTTATGGGTCCCCTTTTCTTACTGAGAATATTTTCACTTCTTTCTCAGGGATCCCTGGGTGAAGCATCTCAAAGGTTTCAAAATTGGATTTTAACTCTTGCCAACTACTTTTACCCTCTGTACATTTAGTCCCTTCCTGTGAGGCAAGGTACAACCCTTCCTAGTGTAGCCAATTACAATGCCCAAACAAGGATAGGGGAGATGAAAGAAATAAATATGGAAAGTGGTAAGTATGGAGGGAATTGATGATGATTTTTCATAGATCCACCCAGTAGCAACCCATCCTAAAGGAAAATCAACTTACTAGGGCACCATGTCACCCTTCCAGGTATGAACGAGGCAAAGAGCATAATTTCCTTGAAAACATCATGAAATGATGAAGGATCCAATACAACATGTTCAAGTGATTAAAAACACTCACCACTACTTCAGGACTAGGTTGGTGTGATGGATACTGCTTCTAGTGATACGTGGACTGCACTGAAGAAAAAAGGGGCCCTTTAGGGCCATGCTCAAGTCATCTGGATCTCAGTACTCCATGTCTAGGACATGTGGGCCTCGAGACATTATCTCCTTAGTTATACCTATGCTAGGGGATAACAAACATCACTTAAGATAGGTGTTTTTCCTCCTAAGTTGAGTGATTAATTAATTAAGTTCCCCCTCAACACATTTTATCTATTTCTCCATTGACTTAGGCTTAATTGAATTTTCCTATCCTTTTTGTATTAATTCATCATTTAGCCATCTATTCACCCGTAGTTCTCCCCTTATTCCCTGTTCGTTCCTGACTATAGTCTACGGGACCAGATAAACTACTAAGTCACTCCTTGTTGGCCTACTCTTGGGAACAGGACATCACAGATGGATCCCGTCGACTCATAATACTCTTATCGAGAAGTTTTCCTTCATGTTTCTCTTACGGGTTCTTCCAATTGACCCTCCTTCTGAAAGGCTTACTCCAATACTTATATCTCTAGCAAACTATCAAGATCAACTCTTCACACCAAATCAATGACTGGAGTTCTCTTTAGGTTTAAGTAGGGAAATCGAACAAGGGTACAAGGGGATTAGAGGAAAGCAGACTCTTCTCCTTATTAGAATTGTCTACAAGGATTTAACCCCAATTCCTAGGACCTTTGGAATGCATTCTCAATACTCAGGCAGCGCCTCCCAGAGGCCCTCAAAGTGAATAATTTCTCATCCTACAAACTTTCCATTCAAAGGCTTGGGGAAAAATACAGGGTTACAGGCCTCCATATCATGCCTCTCATACACACTCACTACATATAATCAACCAATTTTAGAAATAACGTCATTATACAAACAAGACTTAGAATTTAACATTCATTCATCATGTCAAAGCCTTCTTTAAGAACAAAAATGAAAATTCATATTCATAATCAAATATTTTCCAAATACATGTAGAAACACTTATCTAGTTCAGGTCAAACTCCAAAATGCAAATTAAATGAGGGTGGATGCCTTTCCACCCAACCACAGGCTCTTCTTCAATTTTTCTTTCTACATCAAGCCACCCCTGTTCTAGGCCATGATACCACTAGGGGACTCTAACAAGTTGGCTTTCAGGTTAAGAGTTTGGTCATAAAGGTTACTCTCCTTCATTACATTGGCAACAAAAGAAATTCCCTCTTACCATTGAGCCTGAGGCCACCATGAGCTTACCAAGTGCCTTCCCAACTAGATTTCCTCTACACAAGGGATTCCATTCACTACTACATAGTCCCTCAATGCCCTCCCCTTACCAGTGCTAGTTTCTTTCTAACAAGCACCAACCCGCAACCCTCTTTTCTCTAGTCTAGATCTAGGTATTATTTGTTCCAATGTTAACCACTGATTTATTGTGAAATATTCCCATTTTACTCATGATAACTTCCTAGGTATCTCTACTATGCTCACATATGCATTCTCTCTCTCGAGATCTCCTTGCTCATTCACACTACTTCTGCCTCTGCTCTTCCATCCCCTTCCCCCACTTTGGAACGTTCATTTTTCTCGAGATCCTCAACTTTCTTATATCAGAAGCAACCCCAAAAGTCAAGCTCCCAAATCGAAGGGGAACATCCATGGTACTCCTGGTTGATAGCTTTAACCAACCCAGTCACTCCGTCATGTACATTTTTTAAGGAAATCATAACTTCCCCAACGACCAGGTTTGACTTCCATTAACGAGCTTTCTTTTGAGAAGGGCGAACAAAGTACTTCAAGTAGGATTAGTCATGTGAAGTAATTTAGGTGGGGTTTATATTCTTGACAAGACAAGGTAATTCCTAATTCCACGTCACCAATTCCCACTCATGGTATCATGGCCAATACTACAAGACTTCCTCTTCAGTCAACTGGTAGGTAATTTCATTAAACATAAAACACAATTACATTGTTCATCAATTACAATCATGAAGTCTTACATACTTGGGGGAACATGGGGTGTTACATTCCCCTCCCCCTTAAACGAGACATTTTCCTCGATTTTTTGCCACCATATATATACAGTTTTATACAGAGAACAAAAACAGGTATGCCATCCTCATGGCATCCTCTAGTTCCCATGTGGCCTCATCTGCTCCAAAGTTCTTCCATTTCACCTTGACTTGCATGACGGATCACTTCCAAAGCAATGTCTCTCTCTTGTCCAGGATGCACTGAGGCTCAAGATGGAATTCTCCCTCTAGTTCCACCTATATCACAGTTGTTGGTTACTCTTATTTATATATCCTTTCTGAGTTTGTATTGAGTGACCCAGGGTTCATGTCTGTTTGGGTATCCAACAAAGCCTCTAAAAATATCATCCCTCCTGGTAAAAAAAAAGGCAACACAATACACAGGGTGCATTGTTCTGTCTCACTCGAAATAGTATTAATGGGTGGCTATAATACTCATGTGTTTACAGCCTAGGATTGAGTAGGATATCTGTGAACTGTATGTTGAAAGTGTTATTGTAACTTATTAACGTACTACAATATCATTTATGATTAAGAAGGAAATCCAACTCATTCATTTAGCATAAAAAAATTTATTGAATACAAAACACATTCATTCAATCACATAACACAGTGTTACCTTGGTTCACCCCCCGAGCTACGTCCACAAAGATCTAGCTCTTAGCTCTTTTACTATTTTATTTTTGCAACTACAGCGTCGCGCGCCTACAACTCTTCTCATTTGAGTAAGATCTATATGAGGTGGACTAGATCACACCAGGATCCTCCACCTACGATATAACCCTCAATATATACCCTCCTCAGTCCTCTCTAGCTCAGAAACTTACAAAATTAGGTCATACAACAACATATTACATAGTATTTGTTTCTTTGTATTCGCCTCTCTATATCTCTATCACTCATGACCACAATAATCATCCTCCTCCCTTATGAGACCTAGATAACTATATTTATACATTTCTAGCTCTTCACCCATTACCATATATTACCAAAACCATAACCCTAATGTCGTTAGGTCTTCCATGCATCCACGCATGTTGTTCTTCCTTCCAGATGTCGCTTTCCTCGTGAATGCATTCTTTCCCAAAATATCCTTTCTTTCCACTTTGGCATGCTTCCAACAGGCCCCCAACACTGACATGTGACTCTTCCTGAGCCACCTAACCTTTGTGTTCTTCGTCGATCTTTCTAGTGATCGCCTGGAACTTCTCCTTGAGCTTCAATGCTTGTGTTTGCGCCTGCGTGGTCTTCTCCTTGAGTGTGTCTACTATCTGGACTACAATTTCATCACTGATCAATCCTACACACTCTACCTAGGTCTGTGTTATATTATTCTTGGCTTCCTCTGCCTATGCAATGACTTCTTCTACTTGCTCTTGAAGTAGTTCCATTTAAGCTCGAAGCTCCTTTTTCAATGTCTTCATAGTGGTGAGTTATGCTTGCAGTTTCTTCATATTATGCACCCCTTTGATGCACTTTGTGATGGACATTGTCTTCTGCCTCTGCTTGAGGTGCTGGATCATTGCACTTATCCTTTCTTCTTCCTTTTCCCACCGTTGGACTTGTTGATTCTCTTCTAGATTTTATCCAAAGTCGTGTTGCTTTATCGAACAACTCAGCTACTATGCTGACCTATTGCTCTATCTCCTACAACTTCTTTGTTGCCTCATGCTTCCTTTTCTCCCTTACTACTGGTGGAGTGGTGCATGTGAGCTGCTCACGGAGATTCTTGATCTCCTTCTGATTTTGATCGATTTCCTATGCAATCTAATCGATCTTTTCTGTTGCTGTGAGTTCATCCCTCTATGCAATGTTTGGAATATTCTCATAAGTTCCTGCCACTTTTCATTCCAATCCATTCACGTGCTCCCTCTCCTCATGAGTCTCAAGCTTAGCCTTCTCATATATCAATTCCAGCGTGTCCTACTTCTCTATTTCCTGTTGTAATTTGGCTAAGTTTGTGCATGCACAAGACTGTACCTCTTGGGTAATTGTAACCTATAATTTGTGTAGGGATTTATATGGTATCCATGGAAATACCAATTGGAGTTTAGCTAAGTCCTTTAGGGGTTCTTTCCCCATGATCTCGTTCATGCACAACATACTGGGTGTAATGTGGAATGTTGCACTCGGCTATGGTATTGTTTTAATTGTATCTCGCTCACCTTTTTCCGGTCCTTCTCATGTTTGTGATGTTGATGGACCTGTTCCTATGTTGTTTCCCACTATCTACGCTTCCCCAATCTTCTTGAAGAGTTGTCACATGTCTGTCAGTTTCTCTTGAATTATATCCCTGTGGTGCACAACATTTTCAAAGTCTTCATTTGTACAATCCTGAACCATTTGGGCTATCATCTCTACATCGTCCTCTGTGATCGTGTAATATGAATGTGTTCCTTGCACCTTCATCTTCTTGCACACGCCCCCTGTCTGAGTGGTTGATCTCTTAGTCAGGCCTGGTTCTTGTGGACTGGGACTTGGTGTAGTCCCCTGTGCTAACTCATCCTATTTCTGTTGTTCTTGGTATGGCTTCATATTATTCTTCTTCCCCTTCTGGGCCCCTGTCTTAGTTGTCCCTTCGTTCGTCTACTTTGTTTTTGTCTGGCCCATCCTTTTTTTGTTGGGAATTGGGACTTCCTGAGGCTGTGTTTCTTCCTGCCCTATTTCCTCCTCTGCTTTCTTTGTAAGTGTTAGCAGTCTGTAAATTTTTTCTGGCTGATTAGACAAACGACAAAGGTAACTCTTTCAACCTACTTTAGAGTTGGGCACTAGCTTGCTCAACTCAGAGAGGGCTCTCTCGCGTCACTAGGTAATTCTTTGATAATCAGTGGCTAGATTTGGTTTGTTTGGGGGTTTCATATAATTGTTGGCAAAGGAAAGGGGGTGACATTTGGGGTTATGGAATCAAAAATGAATAAAGAAGTGGCATGCCATTAAAACTATCTAGAGGAGAAAGGCTAAATAAGGCAATGAGTCTAAGTTTTTAAAACTGAAATATGCATGGTGAAAGAGGAAAAGGGAAACAAATAACTACATTAGAGCATATTGAAATGAATTATGAATTAGTTAAGAAGAGGGTTACATTATTTAAATTGCTAAGTCGAGAGCGTCATAAGAAAAATTTTGGACTCTTAACTCTCCAATTTAAAAAATAAGAAGGAAATGTAAATGGGATTTCAAAGACACAAGAAATGCACACTATGAGAGAAAACATAACTTATATCACAGCCATTAAAATATTTTCATAAAAAGTTCAAAATGCTTCTTCATTGTATATTCACTTTAGCTCCATGGATTTACAAAGTCTTCCTGCTACGAGGGCAGGCCCCTCTTCGGTTCGTCCAACCATTTATTTATCTTTTTAATAGTATATATAGGTATATTACATTAGGGATTCAGAATGAATTATCTTCCCCAAATTTCCAAAAATAGTTCTTGGTTACAAAAGAGTAACGTACAACAACCGAAATCCTATTTTCTAGGGGACGTTATAAACAAACTAACATATTTGAGGGTTTTTTCCTGGAAGGCCATTTGTCAATATTATTACAAAATTTTCTGACACACACTAAATTTAGCCTGCAATCTATTTCATCTTGGCAATTTCTTATTTTAACGTATCAAGCCATGCAGGTTGGTTTTCTCCAACGATTTCGACCACTTCAGTTTTTACCTCTATCTTCTGAAGCTTGATCTGTTTCCTCTTGACATCTCACATATGGTGTTCACCTGCATATCTGTTGATGATTAAATCCTTCCTAATGGGATTTAATCTGACCTCTTCATCCACTCATGGCTCTCTTGAAGGATTTTTATAGTTTTTCGTTGCTAAGATTCGAGTAACCAATTTCTCTCTCTTCTTCAATGAGGTATTTGTCATATTAGTGTAAAATCCTGGTTCACTGGAGGCCCCTTGGTCTAACGTATCCATTTTCCCTGGTTTTGCAGAAAACATGAACTTATCTTACTTAGCTGAATGACTCGACCTGTGATTACTCGACCTGTGATTACTCCGTTCTAAAATAGAACATTAATTGCCCAAAACAGAGTAATGTAACCCATGTTTTGAAAGATAATCATCATTGAGTGACAATCATGAACTACTAACAAGAGTACCTGCAGGTATGTTGGTTTATCACGTTTGGCCAATCTATTTTGAATGATGAGCCTTTGAGTTGGTTATCTGGCAATGCTCACCTAGAATTGCACGGACGAAAGGTACTCGAACAACTGGTGTGAGATGATTTTATTGGTCGTCACTTTCCCATCTCCACATGCGACCTTTAGATTTGACATATTTAATGATATTAAAACACGTGATATCGGGGCGTGGTTGAGTGGTTTCGTGCTCACCCAATTTTCTCCTTGATATGATTTTGGAGGTGCCATGTGTCTATGGGTTGAAACCATGGTATTTTCCCTGACCTTCTCCCTAGTGCTTAGCCTCCACATTATTTCCTCGCCCGATATGTCTCCTAACTGTCGATCTGGGTTGGCCAAGATCGATGGCCCGCTGGGTCCCATCACTCCTACATCTCCGCCAAATTTAACCATGTCCTCTATATATGACCCCACTCGCTAATCTAACACTCCTCTATACTAATTTATCATTCCGCCAAATCTCAAGACTTGGATTCCAAGAAATTATTATAGTGATAACATAGGCTCCAACTAAGGATGTTACCTTCCCTATGAGGTAGCAAAGAACTTGTAGACCAGGTGTCGGATCCATTGGGCTGCTCCCAAAACACGTGTGTGTACAATGATCCAACCTGACACCAGATGTTACAAGTAAATCCCCCTGCGGAAAAGTGGATTCCCTCTTGGTCTCTAGACTTCTAAGACCAAGACAGAAAGGGTGCTAACATTGGTCACTAACATCCTTTTAAACCTAGCTAAACTAATGTATAGAGAATAGGAAGAAAGGTGTACCTTTTTAACGATGTTTTTCCTCGCATAGTTCGAGTTGAGCTCTGATCCCCAAGCTCCTTGATAAGTCCTGCAAAACAAGAAAATACAGAACAATCTTACTATTCTACTAAGATTAGCTTGAAACCAAATCTATCTAATAGAGACAAGTTCATGTAGAATAAACACAACCTTGAAAGAAACATGCCAAGCATATATGCATATTAATGAGAACAATAGAGAATACTTATAGACCTTTGATGAAGGTGAAAAAGCCTCTCCCAACTCTCCTTGTCCAACTCTTTGCTCAAATAATTCACACAAAATGATGATACTTCAATGATATCTCCCTTATGAGATATCATTAACCATATCTCATAAGGGAGATATCATCAATATCTCCCTTTAACCATGAGGAGGCCTCCTTATATAAGCTTGGAGAGGCCTAACCACTTAATAAATTCTTGGGATAGGTTGAGGATCCTTCTCCTTCAGTTGTGGATCTTCCCTAATATCAAGCCTTGACCTCAGATATGAATCCAACCAACTCCAGAGATGAGGGGGATTCTTCCCTGATTTTCCTCAATAGTCCAAAATTCGCAAAAAAAGGGACAACATGTTAGAAAAAATAGGACCGCGGAGCAATAAAATAAAAAAAATGAAGAAACAAAAAACAGAAGACACACAATACAAGAGAGACACAGATTTACATGGTTCACCCAGTGTGGGCTACGTCCACCGGAGAAATTGCCAGGTCCTTCCTTTATTATTATCCAACAAATGAAGGGATACAACCTACAGTAAAACCTGTTGTAACTTCCTCTTCTTTCTCTCACAATCTCCTCTCTCAGAATACAATATTCACCACCATCCATAGCCGCAATACATTTCCCTCATAAAAGACGGTTGCCTTCTAGGGAAAAAAACCCTAACATAATCTCTACCGTTATATCTGCGACCTTATAATGAACGGTCCATATTTACAATGAAATTACAATATACTTTTACAAGGCAATTTTTGCTTCGGGGGCTTTGCCCCCAGACGCCCTAGCCAGGGGGATAGCCCCCCCAAACCCCACATAGGGGGTACCCCCCCTCTGTACTCCCCCGCGTGGAAGAGTGTACATACTTCTGGGGTGTAAATACTTCAT
>CBVK0100154715.1:0-27096 GCA_900067695.1 Picea abies
TAAATGCTTACTTACACATTTATATAGTGCGAACATCTAACGGATTACAGCAGTTAGTAAGTAATCCTCCGACTGAATAAATTAGATATAACCCACCCTGCGCCCAAGTTCTAATTAATAATGCTAACCCCCGCCCGTTGGAATTGGAACCGATGAACGGTAACTCACCTCTATGTCTATATTAGAAACACACGACGACGACTCGGCCCTAACCCCGACGAGAGAGATATACCGCGGTAACCAACCTCTATATTAACTAGTATTAACTAGACTCGACCCTTAGGGAGAGGAACGACCAGCTCTATGAAGGGGATTTTACCAAGTTGATTGCTTGTAGAAACGCCTTGCAAAGGAGGAGAAGCGTTGGAGTGTCAAGAGGAGGGCATGAAGCTCTAGACAGCATGGGGTAGCTTGGTTGCTTGGTTGCTTTACTGGGTGGCTTTAACGCGCTGTGGTACCAGGTCACCTGAGGTAATGTGTGGTCATTCATTTGGAAGCACTGGGGATACACTGGGACTGGGGTACACCGGGTAATTCATTGGGAAGCAATACACTGGGATACGCTGGGTAATTCATTCGTCTACCGGTAATGATACCTCGCGCTCACACCTGAGGTAGTTGTTGGTATAGCATGCTATGAATACTCTAATTTAAGGGCTTTATTCTCTTCTTGCCTGGATAGAAGGATCGAGGTTCTTACTGGATAAGAGATATTGATTTGACTGGCGGCTTGAGCAGAGATGTAAAGGTGGTAGTTCAAGATGTAAAGGTGGTAATTCGAGATGTGAAATTCGAGATGTAGAGATAGCCTACCAAACCTACCTAAAGATGTTCTATTCTCTGAAGGCCTACCAAAAGATTGTGATTTCACCTACCCTACCAAACCTACAAAAATGAGCCCACCTTCGCCCACCTACCCTGGTTGCTTCTCTTCCACACCCATTCTCCCGAGCTTCCACACCCATTTCCCCTCCCTAGTTAGTTGCTCTAGAACCCATCAAAATAGCATTAATTAGCTAGGGTATCTTCCCCGCTTCTTTCCCCCACTTCTTATGCAAGAGTCTCCTTACCTTATTTATATTGTTCAGGTTATTTCCTCCCCTCCATACAGTTGGGTCAAGTCTCTTTCCTTACAGTGAGGTATCTGGATATACAGTTAGGTCAAGTCTGTTTTATTCCTCTCAAGTCTGTTTTATTCCTCTTTCCAAACTTTATGGGCTGGAAATCATTCTCTCTCTATCTAGTAGGCTATGACAAGATCTGGGGTACATACACTTAGGCAGGCATAGTATCGAGGTCTCTCTCCTATCAGCAGCAGGCAGGTACCTACTCGGAATTCTTTCTCTTTTCGGAAGCAGAATCAGATGACCTGTACTCGAAGGAGGAAAGTGAGAACTCGTTAGCTCAGGAACTGCCAATACGAGTCACTCTTCCATGACCCCAGGGTCAGAAGTTGCTTGATCGAATCTCATCTCAGCAGGAAATCCTTAGCTAAGGGCGCAGCGAGCCCGGAATTCTATCTACGAAAGGCGAATGTAGTAGTAGTATGCCCCGAAGCCTTACTTCTTGCTTGGGCGGCCCACCCAATTACTTAGTCTCGTGGTGGAGTGCCCGCGAAGATTACTTAGTAAGTATTGTGCCTGCCGAATTCCGTGCCTTGCCGAGCGACATACATAAGGAGCACTCAATACGGGGGCCTTTCCCACTGGAATACCACTTCCTTCAATACCAATCACAGGAATACGACTGCCTGCCTTAACAACGAGACCGATACACGAATCAACCCAGGGCAGGCGGCTATCTATAGGAAAAGGAATACCAAAGCGGAACCACCTAGACTATAGGTTGGGGTTCATAAACTGATGTCACAATGTATGTTCAAATGATTCGAAACGTCGATTTATCGCTAGAATGGAACTGGTTTTACTTTAACTTTAGATCCAATCCTATTCGATGTGGCGGGGCAGCTTCCAAATCCGATTCATCTGGGGGAAGCTAATTCTGTTAGAGCTCGAGCCTATCCAGACTTCTCTTTTCGAATATAGGTATGCTTCCTAGAGTCATTTTATAGGTTCTCCTCAGGTAATCAATATCATAATTTGTGGAGAATTAAGAATGACTATTACATATGTAATAGTCCGATCCCCTTGTTCGATCCAGATTCTTATTCATATTTCGGGTCTCCCAGGAATCGCTCGCTTCCTCTTCCTTTGGTCGAGCCCGCTTAACGCTTCCTCACCCTCACTATAGATAGAGGTAAGGAGATTTATTAAAGGACCCAGAAATCTGCATTAGTGGTAGTATCGGTAGAAAAGGTAGTATTTAGCCAGTAGCCAGTCTTTTGCCCGTAGTCTTGAGCCCGTATAAATGGTTGTGTTTCCTCTATCAAAAGCCTTAAGTCTCTAAATAGAATAGCCCGCCCACGAGAGATGTATCGAGAGTAGCCGATAATGTGCAAATCCAGAATGGATACCAGAAATACCAATAAGTATGAGCCCGTAAATGAGCCCGTAGTATTCAATGTGCAGTGGAAGGTTCGGGCCCGTGGAAGCGTAGAAGCGTTTATGCATTGATGCGTGGATAGTAGTGGATAGTAGAAGTTGTGGCCTCATTCGAAGGAATCATCTCCAGGCCAGGATACGCGCCCTTTTTACCCGGTCAATTATCCCTCACTATTACATTCATTATCCACCGCTTGCACTTCTAACTATGACATTTTGCATCCGCCTATAACTTATTAGTTACCGATGAAAGGTTATTTCATTACTAAAATCGAATCAATCAAAAACTATTGAATCAATCCCACTATCGACAAGTTGTGGGGAAATAGGGTGTCCCTAATAACATAGTGAAGATTCTCTTTGTACAGGCAGGATATTTCTTATTTACTGTCTTTTTACTAGCAGGAAATAGATTTCTCATTGGGCCGGTAAAGCAGAAGATAAGGAAGCTGGGGTTCTCGCTGAAGATAAGGGAGCAGGGGTCCTTCCTTATGGAAAGGTTGGATAAGAAAAGGGACTTCCTTCCTTGGTTAGAGACCGTCTACCGTGGACTAACACTCTGGCCTTACCTTAAGTTACCTGTTATCTAAGCAAAAGATCCGCCCTTTCATATATTCCATGAGATCCCCTTCGGGCCGATGGGATATTGATGGGTTATTTCTTCACTCTTTTTTTCATTACCCGTTCAGATTCAAAGAAGGGGCCTGCCTTCCTAAATACTTTCATTACCAAGGCTAAAGGACCAGCTTGCCTTCCTAAATACTTTCATTACCAAACTAGCAGGATCGATGCGACCGACTGCTTGCCGGATGGTCTGTCTATGGCTAAAGGAATGGTTTTCTCCACCCGCCTATCTGATTCACCCACCATGAGTCGGGCCTTTGGGCTACCTATGGGGTCTAAGGATAGATGGATTTGACTGTCCTCACTTGACCTTTGGGCTAACGGAGAGAGGTCATCTGTTCCCTTCCTACTCAAACTAGCCCCCCCTACTACTATATATTCACCTGCCTGCCTTCCTATGGGTGGGATAAGGAAATATGGGTGGGATGGGGCCTGCGCTGGTTACCGAAGATAAGGAAGCTGGGGTTACCGAAGATAAGGATCTAGGGATTAGACTGACCGACCTCAGAGGTTCCACCCCGACTTTCTCCTTAAGTCCAAAAACGCGGGCCATGTTATTGCTAAATATTTCCACGAAACACCCCCAATAAGGTGTTGATACATTAAGGTACTTTTGAATCCATTTTGTTAGGCGAAGCCGTACTTCCATTCCCCGCCCCTAGAAAGGTATTTAGGTTCGCCACCACTGTAAGGTTATGCCCGCCAGAGGAGAGGCCTTTAGGTTCGTCCTCTTAGAGGTTATGCCCACCAGAGGATAGGCCTTATATATTATATATGGATATTAGGTCTTACTCCCTTAAGTTCTGGGTCCATACTTTGAGATATAGGGTCGTACCTCCGATAGGTTGTGGGCCTTAGTTGTAGGCCTTATAGGGCAATTCTTGACCTGATTATCCCTCGTCCTTGGGGCTCTCCTCTGGGGTGAGTCTTTCTCAAATCTGTATAATATTTTTTATGACTAGCTGGAAATAGATTGATTGTTGGCCATCCCGGTAAAGCACAGGACCTTCCTTTCACCCCTTCCTTCATCCAAAATAGATGAATTTAGATTAAAGAAGTTACGAAGACCTTTCCTTACATTTTCCCATCCTCACCATAGAAGGAAGCCTCATTGACACTGCATCACCTAAGGTGTCCACTTTAGGATACTCTAACATGTTGATTTCACATTGTGGATGCTTGTGCTTACACGTTTGCTTTTGAAGTCCATGACATTCTATGGTGAACCTGATATGAAGCACTTTGTGTCTTGATCATCTCCACAGCATCTTCATTTGCATTTTGGGGCATCTCTCCTGCTTTTTACTTTTGGTATTTTTGATTACTTTCGAGGCACTTGCCTTGACCTTTGCCTTTGCACTTTTAGACTCTTTCATAACCACTCATGGGTCGACGTGGGCATACCCGAAAAAAGAAAAGAAAAGAGGGCCCCTATCACATCACATCAAAACAGCACGGTACGGGGCCGAATGAATGATACACACTGTGAGGTTAGGTGAGGCACACTGCCTGCTGATCCAACTTGCTGCTTGCTGAAGGAAGGTAGGTAGGTCTCTTGCTTTCTCGATCTTGCTATGGAGAGAAAGAACTTGACAACGTTTGCTTGCTTTCTCATTGCCCACCATGTCCCCCACCAGAAGAGATTTAGACAAGTTGTTACCTTATGAGCATATCGATTGAGTTCAACGGATTGATTTAGAACTGAATCTTCTGATGATTCAGCTGGCCAGAAAGAGCGGACAGAGGAGAGGAGAGGAGAGCCCCAGCGTAAGGTAGGTGATCCTTAGAAATTCCCAAAAATAAATAGGTTGATCCTGTTTTCACCCTCGAAGAGGCTTATTATCTGATATTATCTCTTTTTCAAGGCGTTGAGTACTTTTCTTGAGGTTTTTCTATGCTATATTGATGTTTGGTTCTTAACAGTGTTGATTCAAAATGGCATAAATTGCAAGGCTAGGAACTAATAGGAAAGAATAATAAATTGGTTCAACAATGGCGTGTTGAAGCCAACATTAGGACTAAAAGTGCAAACAATCAATATGCAATGCAATTGGAACTGAACCTCATGTTAGTTTTCATAAATTTAGTCTCCTGAGCCTGAAAAAGTGTAAAACAATACCAATGATAACTCTTCAATCCAATGTTGACTAGAGTATTACTTTTTTGTAATTAGTCCATTCAGTCCAAAAAAGGGGTAAACTTGCATCGACGAGATGTCCTTTCAAATCCATTTAACGAGTGTGAAAGAAAACAAGATCACTCAACAATCTTTTCATTTTTAAGGAGATTAAAAAGAGCTTAATTGAGACTCCATAATGGGGGGATTCATTTAGTTAATATCCATAAGATGATTAAGTAAGAATAATGAAGTTAAAATGCAATGTCATGGTAGGGCTAAACATGACTCCCAATCCTAATGGAACAATTTCAGCATGAGCGTCATAACACAATAGTATTCTATAATAGAGAACCCATGGAAGGTAGACTCTACCATCAACAAAATAATGTTTTTAACTAGAAGAGAAGGTTCCATCGCTTGTTGGTGGGGTCTATTATTGCACAATTTGTGCCTACCCAAAATCCCAAGGCAAGTGGATATAAAATTGGCGTAACTGGGAATAACCTATAACTATCACCTTAAAAGGAAATCCTTTTCTATTTAGGAGTATGTTGCAATAACCTAGGGGAGATGTCCCCAGTGACCCGGGGGTTTGATAAGGCTAAGTAAATTTTTCCCCTCTCATATATCACTCAAGTTTAAAAGGTTATTTTAAGTCTTATTGAAGATGAAGAAAATAAATAATATTGTGTACCTACCCAGAACAAGACAACAAGGAAAAAAGGGGCACTTTCCAATTACCAAAATGACGTGAGTGCTTCATAAGACAATGAACCTTCAAAACATAAGCTAGCTGATATGAATTGGTAGGAATGCAAAAATTTTTAACATAAATTAATATTTAATAACAACCACGATAATTATGCCTTGAAAGTGCTTGAAAATAACAAGAAGAAATAGATTTAATCTAGCTGAATGATAAAATCTTGTCACAAGCAAGTTTGGCAATGTCTAGCTAGTAAAATAAGTCACTTTTGTAGAGAATTTTTTGTATTTAGATGAATGTAAAAATATTTTTCAATAGTATCAAATTGTAGTGGTCAAAACTACAAGAAAACACCATGCAAACTCAACACTTATCTAGTAGATTAACTGGCAATTGTCACAAGTGATTTCTGGATGATGTAAGTGTGATTTATGTAGCTGAATGTGGAAATTTGGATTGAATTAGTGTGGTTGTAGCAATTCTTTTCAAAATATTCAAGTCAGCTAAGGATTTAGTCTAGTTTAGGGTTATCAAATGTTAGTAAAATCTTCAAGGATAAAGGTTTGAGTGTTTGTTAGATCAATCGACACTTGTAAATGGTAGACTAGTGCCTTTCTAGGGTAATGGAGTCAATAATGGCAGAAAAATCTCTTAGAGGAAAAATAGAAATGATAATTTTATGACAAAGGGACGGAGAGGATGAGAAAGGTGTTGGTATGCCAAGGCCTCAAAATCCCAACTCCTAGATATAATTGCTAGAAAGTAACAAAGGTTAGGCCCTAGCGATTTCTCTTTTCCTTGAACAAATTTTAATAAAACATGCAATGGGAAAGGAAGTAGGGTTACTAGAGTGCTACAATGTTAGGGATCTAGCATCTACTTCAAGATAGGTTCCTTTCAATAAATTTTAGCAAGTGGAAGACTATAAAGAAAAATATAGTAACATATGTCTTTCTCCTAGGGTTTCAAGAAATAAATTTCATAATATTAGACATGAAACAAGTAAATTAACCATAAGCATTCATTCACAATAAAGAAATCCATATTTTCCACTTACTTCACCAAGAATAATCAAGCATAAACCCTAATTGAATATCCTTCACATGAAAGTTTGCCAAAATACACCAAGAAATGCCTCCTACAAGAAGTGTGCACCACTAGATTTCAACTAATAACCCTTAAAGAGAGATGAATTTCAGCTAATAATCGCCCCATATGTACCTATCCACCAGGCATGGTCCTGCAGCAACAGTAAGTACGCCCTCCATGGGATCATAATTCACAAGGATCATAGCAATGTCAATCACATCCAATAATCAAATTACCCAAACATGTGCATCAAACCCCCCTTTACCCAGAAAAATACTCAGAGACATTATGCAATTTAAGAAGTTGGGTCTGGAGAGGGTCTCAGGATGTCCTATTGGGATAATCCTCCTCAAGTTTGGGTTATTTCTCAAGTGAATACCAATATAGGTCAAGTAAGTGTGTGAAATGGTGCAGGGGCAATGTTTGGGAAAAGGGTGCAGTGATAACAAGGAAATGTAGGTCTTTCCTGTGGGTGTTTCTGTAGAGGGAGAGTTGCACCTTCTCATGGATGAAATTTTTTCCTAGCCCATTCAATTCCTTTTATTCTTTGTCTTATTGAATTTTATTTTCAAGGGAAAAGCTGGGGGACAATGTCCTAGCATGGTGAACAATGGTGATAATGTTACCCATAATTAATTCATGGAAATGAGAAGGTTGGATCATTATGAGACCCCCTTTCTCTTGTCGATGTCACCAAGAGACACTACCCTAGTTTGGTGACTAGATAGATGGTAGTGTCCTATCTCTAAATTTCCATGGACCTAATAGGCCGACTCATGATGAGACCTCCCATCCACCATCTAGGCCTTGCGTTTTATTTTATATTACGGGTCCTCTTTGCTTACTGAGAATCACTTTTATTTATTTCTCGAGAATCCCTAGGTGAAGCATATTAAAGGTTTTATATTTTCTTTACACTCTTGCCAGCTAATTTTACCCTTTGGGCCTTTTATCCCCTTCTTCCTACAAGGCAAGGTACAACCCTTCCTAGTGTGGAAATCCTAATGCTCGAACCAAGGTAGGGGAATATGAGAGGGATAATGATGAAAAATTGTAAGTATGGAAGGAATGGATGATGAAATTTCATAGACCCACATAGTGGAAACTCATCCTAAAGGGAACCAACTTACTATGGAATTTTGTCACCTCCCCAGGTATGAACAAGTTAAAGAGAATAATTTCCAAGAAAATGTTATGAAATAAAGGAAATTTCAGTGAAACAAATTCAAATGCTTCTAAAATCAGAGTGATACATACCATGATACCCAAACTCATTACCTCATGGAAAAATACCCACTCCTACTTCAGGACCAAGTTGGTGGGATGGATGTTGTTTTTTCTATATGGGATGCACTGAATAAAAGATGAGCCCTCTGAGGCCAAGCTCAAGTCATCTGGCTCTCAATACTCCATGTCTAGGACCTATGGGCCTTGAGGCATAATCTCCTTATTTATCCCTAGGATAGGGGATAACATATGGCTCCAAGTCGGGGACATGTCGTAACCATAGAGTGCATCAAAACCTCAACATCTTTGGCATGATCTGTATCTGTTACATCTCAACAAATGGAATGATTAATCTTTAGGGTGGTGATATCACCCCTCGCTCATATATGATATAATGGAATAAAAGTAAGAATTCATATATATACAAAATGAAAATGAAAATAAAATTACAACTATACTACACTATCATGATATGCAGATGGTGTATACAATGGATGCAAATGCCTAACTTACCTCTACTTACCTGGTGTTGAATTCTAGGTGTATTCAAATAACTAGTGAAACCATTCTAGGAATATCTCATAATACCTTCGTTTGTGCTTCATCATGAACCAAAACAATGATAAGTCAAGCACAAATATAACATGAGTTAGAAGATGTACCACATCATCATAAATCATAAAGTATAGCTCATGGAGATGGGTGGAAGGGACAAAATTATGCCAGGTCACACTTCTAGGAAATTTCTCAATCCATCTCAGAATGGGATCATGAAAAATCAAAGGCTCAAAAAACCGACTGAAAAAGTCTGAAAGTTGGCTACCTTAGACATCTTCACATCCCAAGGTTTGGGAAGGGACTAGTAGGAACCTAAATTGTGATTAAAAAATTCTTAAGGGAAGGTTGAAATACTGAGATAACAAACTTCTTAAGGTATTCAACCCACCCTTGAATTCTAAAAGTAGGCTTTTCCCCAGAGAAAATTCAAGACAAGGGATGTGTTTCCCAATTACACCCTTAGTGACATAGCAAGGTAAAGTAATTGAAGGGGATTGGAGAACCTTCTCACAAGTACCTTTCTTTGGGAAAGAAATGTCCTCACCTCTATCAATATATGAGCACAACATTGGTTCGTAATCTTCTTCATAGAATGAATCCAAGTTCTCACATGAATAATTATAAAACTCTTCAAGGTATGACTGAAAATCATCAGGAGAACATAGCACTAGGTCATCCTTGGGTGTCTGAAAAATATTTGTAATCATATCATCTCCTTGTTTCCAAATGTCAAAATTATTAGTAACCTCATATGATAGTTGTAAATGCAATATTTGGAAATGAACCTCAATGTCATAAATGGTATTCCCATCATACCAAATCACATCCCATTTATTTTTCCTGACATGTATGAACTCATCAATATTATCAACAATGTCATTACCTTTGTCATAACATGAAGGGATTAAAATATCCAAGGGATCCTCTATCACTTATTTACTTTCCAAATCACAAAATAAAGCATCATCAAAATCTTGAAAAGGGAAATAACTCACCATGTTTACTTCTTCCTGTGCATGAGATTAAAGGATATGGATAACTTCATAAAATGGAGAAGAAGACATCATTGTCTTTCCCTCATTACTTTCCTCTACATATTCAACTTCACAATATGGAAGGTCCATATTGTCCAAGGGTTTCCTTTCTTCTTCACTATATGAATCATAGAATAAGGAATTATCAAAAACATGAAAAGGAAAGTGAATAACCTCATCCTCTTCTTCTTGTGTAGGAAAAATAGGATTTGGTATGGCTTCATCAAAGGGAGGAGCACACACTATTACTTCGTTATCATGTTTGATATCTTTAGGCTCTCTCTCTTCAACCAAGTCTTCATTATCCTGGGCATAAGAATTAGTAAATTCTTGCTCTTCCTCGTGGGATTTGAAACCCTCATTAATATTCCTCTCCTCAACCTCCTATTTGTTGATGACTTGGTCCCTTCTTTCAAATATCTCGAGGGAAACTAATCTCTCCATACTAATATTATTTGGGGTACTTTTTGGGTCATCAACTTTGGTTTCTATAGAAAATATGTGTTTTCCCTTGAACAAAGAGATATTCACCTCTATTTGTATTGCCAAGTGATAGGAATCATTGACTATTTCTGGCCCCTTTTTATCAAGGAGGATTCCTAAATGCACTAAGAGTGCATTAGTATAGAGTTAAATGAGGTATTTGTTTCCAGGACAATGGCTTCTAGGAATATGATATAACGAGTTCTCAAACCTAGTATGGAATTCCTTGATAGTCTCACTCTTAGTTTGTTTTATGTATTCAAGTCTTTTTAGTAGAATTTGGATATCTTCCAATTTAATACCCCATTTCTTGAGAAAGGTTTCTTCTAATTGGTCCATAGAAGTGATGCTAGCATCAGGGAGATCATGATACCATTTCCTAGCATTGACATGAAGGGTGGAAGATAAAAGCTTCATTTCCAAATCCTTGGCATCATCACTAATAGGGTGGAGTTGAAAGAAATCCCAAAAATTATCCATGTGATTTTTATCTCTAACCCCTTCACTACCAATGAATCTAGGGAGACATTTTTCATACCTCATGGGAATTTGTCGAGGGTAACCTAAAATTTTACTCATATCTGGGGGCTTAAAATTTTCCAGGACCCATTGAGAAGCCATGGTTAGCTTAATCATTACTGGAATCACCAGATAATCCTTCTAGGGATCATCAAATGGAAAATATGGAATCACCCTCAGTGGAGTTGCCAAGTAAGATTCATAAGATAAAGTCTTTGATGAAAAGGCTTACTGAAAAAGTGTCATTGAGGAATATTGACTTAGTGTTCCCCGAAAACTATGACAAAATGTTATCGCATAATATTTACTTTCCCAAAATCCCAAGGCAAGTGGATATAAAATTGTCATAACTAGGAATGACCTATCACTGCCACTTTAATAGGAAATCTCTTTCTATTTAGGAGTATGTTTCAATAACCTAGGGGAGATGCCCCCAATGACCTAGGGGTTTGAGAAGGCTAAGGCAAATGACACAAGGAAATCCTTCCCCTCTCATAGATCACTCAAGTTTAATAGGTTATTTTAAGTATTATTGAATATGAAGCAAATAAATAATATTGTGTACCTTCCCAGAACAAGACAACAAGCCAAAAAGGAGCATTTTCCAAGTACCAAAATAATGTTAGTGCTTCATAAGACAATGAAACTTAAAAAATTGATCTAGTTGATATGATATGATGAAAACAGATGAGAGTTGTATCTCTTATTTATACAATATCAATGACCTTTAATTACAATTAGGTCATGAAAAGACCGATATGGCCAAATTACATAAAAAAATCCAACTTTTCATAAAATAAAATAATTAAACCATAAAATAATATTAAGAGGTAATGTCATGCCCTTCTAGGGTGACATTGAGTCAAATGGGTGAAATGTTGGGCCTCATATGCAAAATGTTATGCTTTCCAAGACCATGGATGATGCCCCACATGCCAATTAGCACACAACGTTCTCGATAATACCAATCCTAATGTTGGGTGACATCTAGGGTCACAATGATGACCTCATGGGCCTCCCAATGCCAAAGTCTAAGTGGAAGAGAAAGACCTCCCTAGTTCTAGGTTTGTCAAAGTGTCTCTGGTAAAATTTCCTTCCTTTTCCCTGGTGCACGTCTCTGACATATCTCTACCCCTAGCTGGGGTCACAACATATATATTTGTTCTTTCAACCCCATGGAGGTCCGAGATAATCATATCCTCATATGTACCTGTCCATCGTGCATGGTCCTGTAGAAACAAAAAGTACACCCTCCATGGGATCATAAGTCACAAGGATCATAGCAATGTCAATCACATCAAATAATCAAATTACCCAAACATGTGCATCAAACCCCTCTTTACCCAGACAAATGATCAAAGACATTATGAAATTTAACAAGTCAAGTTTGGAGAGGGTCTCAGGATATCCTATTGGAATAATCCTCCTCAAGTTTTGGGTGTTTCCTAGGTGAATATCAATCTAGTTCATGTAAGTGTGTGAAATGGTGCAGGGGGAATGTTTGGGCAAAGGGTGCAGTGATAACAAGGAAATGTAGGTCTTTCCTATGGGTTCCTCTGTTGAGGGTGAGATGCAACTTGTCATGGATGCCATTTATTCCTATCCCATTAAATTCCTTTTATTCTTCGTGTTATTTATTTTTCTATTCAAGGGAGAAGCTGGGGGACATTGTCCTGGAGTGGTGACAGTGTTACCCACAAGCACTTGACGGAAATGAGAAGGATGGCTTGTGCTGAGACCCCCTTTCTCTTGGCTATGACACTAAGAGCCACTACCCTAGTTTGGTGACCATATAGATGGTAGTGTCATACCTCTAGATGCCCATGGGCCTAATAAGTTGGCTCATAATGATACCTCCCATCCACCAACTAGACCTTGAGTTTTATTTTAACTTACAGGTCCCCTTTTATTACTAATAAAAACTTTTATTTCTTTCTCGGGAATCCTTGGGTGAAGCATCTTAAAGATTTTATTTTTGGTTTTAACTCTTGCCATATACTTTTACCCTCTGGGCCTTTAGCCCCTTCTTCCCACAAGGAAAGATACAACCCTTCCTAGTTTGGAAAAACTAATGCCCAAACCAAGGTAGGGGAAGATGAGAGGGATAATGATGAAAAATGATAAGTATGGAAGGAATGGATGATGAAATTTCATATACCCACCTAGTGGAAACTCATCCTAAAGGAAACCAACTTACTAGGGAATTTTGTCACCCCCTCAGGTATGAACAAGTTAAAGAGAATAATTTTCAAGAAAAAATTATGAAATAAAGGAAAGTTCAGTGAAACAGATTCAAATGATTCGAGTAAGATTGACGCATACCATGATACCCATACTCATCACCTCATGGAGAAATATCCAATGCTACTTCAGGACCAAGCTGGTGAGATGGATGTTTCTGTTACTAGATGGGATGAACTAAAGAAAACATGGGCCCTTCGGGGCCAAGCTCAAGTCATCTAGCTCTTAGTACTCCATGTATAGGACCTGTGGGCCTCAAGACATAATCTCCTTAGTTATCCCTAGCATAGGGGATAATAGGTTTGACCTTAGGGTAAAGAAAAAATGATGAGTGATAATGAAAAATGTTGAGGTGGATGTAACCTATACAAAATGCCAGTTACAAAAGCATCACCTGCCCAGAGTCTTGAGAAAGACTCTTTCAATCGAAGAAATGAGATAAAAAATATCCAAAGTATAGCTTTAAGACTTGCAATTGTAACCAAAAAACTAGAAGGAGCTTTCCATTAGTTGAAGTTTTTGGAAAAAGTAGCAAACTATAGAAAGTGGGTTTCAAAATTTTATATAAAATAGGGCTATTTTACCAATTTATCAATTCATTTTTACCACTTCACCCAAAAATTAACCAAATTGGAAAAAAATCTTCAAGCTTCATTTAAATATTCCCTAAGCTTGGAGAAACAAAAACCTCGACTTCCTGGATGAAGTAAGTGCTCTATATTTAACTTTCAATTTTATCCTTTCATTTTTTAAATTTCATGGAAAATTTGGGGCTTAACCCTCATTTTTTCATCATGACTCTGCACATTCGCAGATTTCCTCAAAGAGACCCGTGAATGTTTGTGGCTAGTGGAAACACCAGTCACAAATATCCGTGACTATAAGAATGAGAAACCATGGATGCCCAGAGTTGATTTTGAAAAAGAAAAAAAACCTCATATTTTCTTCATCTTAAGAAGGATGTTTGTGTATCGGAGGGAGTGTGAACACAAAGAGGTTGATTGGGAAATATTTTATGATGACAATTCCAAACAAGCACTCCGAGAATGTGGCATGTGCATTTTTTTTAAATTGGTAGCATGGAAACCCAAAGGATATTGTTAAATCTTCTTATTGACTATTGGAACCCAAATGCAGAATCATTCATGCCTTGGTGGAAATCATTGATGGTCAATGTTAAGGACATATAATTCATCACAGGTTTGTCCTCTCGAGGGGAAGTTCCTAACTTCTAAGACCATGGGGTAGGTGGTCGATCTATCAATGATTATATCTGTGAAAACTATGACAATGGCACATAGAAGAGTGGTTCTTAGGTGGCCATCAAACACATCAACAATCTAAGTCTTCGAGTCATATTATACACCATGGTTTCAATTGTGGGATATAACTCCTTTCACTTGGATTCTCGTCCCAAATGAAACATGGGGTTGAGTGCTTGAGACCGACCATGTTTGACTAGATTACAACCATGTTGACTTGCATGAAATATCAGCTAACAAACTACAAGTTACGAAAGAACAAGAAATTGTGATTCTGTAGTGTCCTTTGCACATTTTTATTCACGAGGGTGCTCATGATGAGCCCCGGGACTCATGTGAGAGGAAATATATGACCATTTCCCACCATGTTCTGATGGACTGATTTGTTAGCCCATCTTGTAGGAGGGAATATGTCTAACCCATTTGATGATGACTTATTTTCCTGGTGGGAGCGTGAGGTCCCATTTATCGAAGACTATCCATATGTTAGAATCGACTATACCCATGATCCTGACATCATCATTTATCCTAGTGACGAGCTCGAGAACATAGGTAACTTTTATTTTATGTTATTTAATTCTTATTTTATGATTATATGTTATATCTACAAATGAAAAAATTCTATTTTTTTGGTGAGATCTGAATTATTAATCTGTGCTTCTTCAAAGGTGAAGATAGAGCACTGGTGAGAACAATAAACATTCCATGACACCGTTGTTTGGGAAGAGAGGAGGCCAGACCCAACAAGGATGCAGCAAGGACTCTACAGATATTGGGGAGGAACTTGGAGGCCCTGACATGTTCCATCCCCATGGATACTATATATTACCTTCATGTAGGAATGAAATACCACGTAGTAGGAGTACCTCAGACATGGGTCTGTATGTTCTGACATCTAGAAAAGATCATACTTTTTTATGACAGGGTTCACCAACCTTAGGCCTAAACTATTATGTGTCGAGAGAACCATTATGTATTCATACAGATTCAGGGCTAGTAGCCCAAGATTTTGTATTGTGTACCTCATTTTGGACACACACACACACACACACACACACATATTATGCATTATTTTTGTATTTTTATTTGAAAATGTCAAATATTTGTATGTGTAAAATGTGTGCTTATGTGATTAATGAGACAAATGAAAGTCTAAAATAAAATTAGCATAGGCATCAACTAGTAGATTATCATGCCTCAGAACATGTTCATAAGTAATGAATTGAAATGATCATTCCAAAAGACATAATCTAAGGTAAGGACACAACAAGAACGAATCACGGATCCATTATAAACCATTCAACTCCGAGACCACCAATTGAGAACGTAAAAACATGTGAATACATTGAATTCCATGTGACAAATAACATCGTAGAAGATCAATAACAACACAATATTTGAAAACGTTATCGATAGTTACTCTGAGACACACACTTCCAATAGACGCTTGTTGGCTAGTAGGAAAATAAATCACCCAAGTTGTAGACGCCAAGTTCTAAGAATGGCGACTGAAATCATCCACGTATCGAATATAAATTGATGATTTCTCAGGAATCTTCCACATAATAGAAGCACACAATCACTAACACATAAAGACACAAAACTTCAAAGTAAAGTTATGTACAAAAATAAAAACTATTTACAAAAGGACTAGTACCCAAGCCATGAGGATCAAACATAGTACTTTTTAAGGTAGATCCCAATTCTAGGCTCCGACAATGCATTCCCCTAAAAGTATACTCACACATAATATCTCTTCTCCAGCACTCAATGCACGATATATGGACTGTACCACATAAGGTTGAACTTTCCTTCCCCTAGGGCATCCTTATCCTGGTCATAAACTAAATCAAGGTCTCCTTCAAAAAAGAACCTAGGACAAATAAACTAGTCATACTGAGACTTTACTCTTTTCTTATTTTCTTTGTTTTCCATTGTCACATCTCAATGCTTCTCTTCAAGTTGTTCAAGGTAAATGAGACGGTCTTCGAGATAAGTCTTATCGAGGAGGAGATTGAAAATGATCTTGAGATAAGGGATTTCACACTTAATCGTAAATACTTCCTCAACTCCATGGACGAGTTTAAAAGTTGAGAAACTCGTTGTAGTATTAACTAAGGTTCAGTAATCCCATAATGTCACATATAGAATCAAATTCAAATTATTTCTAGTTGAGTTGACCATTTTTCTCAATATCATTTTTAAATATTTTTTGACGACTTCAACCTAACTATTATCCTAAGGATAGTAGGGCGACGAGTGCTTCTTCCTAAAACCCAGTTTTGATGTTAGCTCTAAAATCAAGTGGTTCTAAAAGTGACTTCCATGGTAAGTGACAATCTCCCTCAAACCCTAAACCTAGCGATAACTTGATTAAAAACTAAAAATTCTCCAGTTTCACCATCGTTTTCAAATGTCAGCATGGCTTCAACCCACTTAGTGAATTAGTCCATGACCACTATGATGTAACGATGCCCCCTAGATGAGGATGGGAGGCATGTCATAAAATCCACCCCCTAGTTGGTGAAGGCGCTGAAAGTAATGACAATAAACATGGGAGTAGGGTGTGCACACATCTTCTTTGTAAAAACTTGACAATGATGGCATTTCTTGACCGCCTCAATGCAATCTTTAAAGATCGCAGGCTAGAAATAATCGACACACAAAATCTTCTGAGTTGTTTCCAACCCTGATATATGACTTCCACATGCTCCAACATGACATTCATTTAATACTACTTCTTCTTCTTCATGACTGAGAAAACAATGGGGGATCGAGTATACCCCTATTTTATACAAAGTGTCAACGATAATGAGATGTTTTTTTATCCATATGACGAATCCATCATCGCTCATCTTGTTCATAGTTCAGAGATCTCAAGATATATAAGGATATATCTATACCAAGGTTCAATTAAGAGATGAAGAGGATGTTCTCCTTAGGGAACAAGTCGAGGATGTTTCCCTCCTCATTCTCAACCATAAACTATGACATTAATTCGATGAAGACCAAAGGATTCTTATATTTCACCGAGGGAAAATCCAATTCGAATTATTGAAGCACCACAATCCCTTTGTTGTACTTCCCACCAATGATTCATTGAGTAAAAACATATTGAAATGGATTCACAACAACGATGAAGGTTATCTTGCACAACAAAATATAATGACGAAGATGTTGGACAACATGAAATGTTTCCAAGGCTAGTTTCTTGACATGGGAGTACTTAAGTTTGAGACCCAACAAAGAGAGACTCAAGTAATATATGATGTGGTCTTGGAGCTCATCATCTTCCTGCACCAGGACCATGTCAATTAAGGATTCGACTGCTGCCAAATATAACAAAAATGATTGATTATAATCAGTGGGACTCAACAAAGAAGTCGAAACTAAGGATTTCATTAATGCATCGAAATAACATTCTGTTGCTTCATCCCAAAGTAATAGGACCCCATTCTTCAAAATGTTAATGAAGGATTTCATGATATTGGCATAGCTAGGTACAAACCATCGAAGGGAATTCACCTCATGATATTGGCATAGCTAGGTACAAACTGTCGAAGGGAATTCACCTCTCCTTGTAGGATTTGAAACTTTCTTATTGTACAAAGTGAAGGAAACTAAGATATTTCCGCAACCTTTAATGGGTCAACCATGATCCCTTTTTTCTAAATTGTGAATCCCAAAAGACATCCAAAGTCACGCAAAAAATGCACTTATGCGGATTCAATCAGATTCGGTAGTAACGACACCCTTTGAAAACAAGGTAGAGGTGTAATAGATGTTCAACTCTTTTTCTTTAATGATCCATAAGATCATCCAAATAGGCCTCCACTATGTTCTTCAAATCATGGAAGGCAAACATCATGGCTCGTTGAAACGTGGGGCCAACTTTTTAAAGGATAAAAGGAATCTTCTTATAAGAGAAAGTTCCCTAAGGAGAGATGGAAATTTTCTTCTGATGGTATTTGGGTCGGATCTCAATCTGGTTATAACTCTAAAAACCATCCATAAATGAAAATATTTCACTTACCATGCACTCGTCTAAAATATGATCGATAAATGGCGTCGAAAAATTGTCTTTTCGACAAGCTTTGTTCAAGTCCTAGAAATCCATACAGATGTGAATCATGCCTTGACTCTTATCAACTAGACATATGTTAGAAACCAATTCCATCAAAGGAACTGGATAGATGAAACCGACTTTGAGCATCTTCTTTACCTCGACTTTGATCATTGTTTCCTTCATAGGATTTACTAGTCGCAACTTTTGTTGAACCAGTTTAACATTATCATAGGTTCAAATCTTGTGTTGAACTATCTGAGGATATATGCTAGGAATATCCTAGTACAACCAATAAAATACATATCAAAACTCTTTAAAGAGCATCATAGACTGGGAAATATCGTCTTGAGAGCACTTTTCTTCAATGATGACATTTTCAATGATGTCAAGGTTCTTATAAATGTTAATTGGGATGGTTTTTGATATATTTTCCATGGTCCCTTCCTCATAGACATAATTTTCGACCAAGGGGTTCACCATACGATCAACACTCCTACTGACAATTGACTTAAATTCTCCCTTTTCCATACAACTGATATCAGGGAAGAAATATTATATGTGATGCATATCCTCCCAGGGCCTTTTATCTCTAGTCATTGTTTCAATGATATATTTGTCTAAGGGAAATACAATGTCAATACTGTCTAGGGAATTTGAAGAAATTTTAGACCAGATAGGATCCGGAAAAAGATCATGTCAATAAATCAGTTTGATCAAGGTTTGCAGTGGCCTATTGAATATCTTGGTAAGTGACCTCAACCATAGACAAAGGTATGACCATCCCGATGTTAATGCGATATTTAATCCCGTCACACGACAAGGGTAGAATCCATGAATACTGTATATATGATGTTCTAAATGAAGTGACTCTTGAATTGAAAGATGGTGGACTCAACTTTTGATAGTTGACTGGGGTAGAATGAATATATGAAATCGATGCAAAAAAATCAAAAGATCCCATGAGAGAAGTATACATCCAACAACTAATACTCTCAGTTGTCGACTGAGAGTTTTTGATCCATGGAAATTTGGATCCTGGGTTATCTGCGACCTCATAAATGTTGGGAGCCAATTGGTCGATGGTTACTATTCTTCCCTCATCAGGAAAGAATATAATGTGAAACACCGACGAGACAATAGTTGTCATGGTGTAAGACCAACTCCTCCCAAGTAAAACTTTATAGTCGATAAAAACATCAACTACTTCAACCTCTACATAGAATGATTTTCCTCCTAATATGACCAGACAAGAAGAAATAACACCATGGGATCATAAATATCATCCATTGAAATCCATCAAGAGTGTCGAGGTAGGGATAAGCTCTAGAGAACCAATATCTTTCCAACAATACAAAGACATTATGCATGTCAAGGCCCCTTCATCAAGGAAAGTCCTCTTAATCAAATGATTATTAGAAACGAAGTTGATCTGGAAGGCCACATGATAGGTAAGATGATGCTTGAAATCAATGGCATCAAACTTCATTATAAGTTGACTAGAAGAATCAACAACTCTTATGGAAGACAACAACACGACGTGTTGCACGAGGAAAATTTGGAGTACTTCCAAAAAAAACACTGCTCATGGCATTTGAGTTAAGTCTTTGATGATAGAAGAGTTGTGGGAGGCTCTTGTATTAGGATTGTGAATTTTCCATTTACATACACCCTTAAGTATGCGTGACACTATCTCTTTCTCAACTTTCTCTATATGTAGAGGTGCATGATCCTCTTAAGCTTTTTTTCCTTTGTTTGTTGACTCTGGGTTACTATAATCATGATTTCTAGTCTACAATTCGATATAATCTATCTTGTTATGATTGATCATTCTTATGTCTCCTTTGCATCTGTCTGTTTGGGGTGAATTTAACGTGCCCCCTTGTTGGTTGGGGTTATAAGAGCCACCCCACAAGTTCTTCTCTTATGGGAAAGGGTTGTTCAACACAACGGGATACTATTGGTTTTGTTTCAACTTCATAAGGTGACATGATTCTTCCATTTGGATGAATTGATGTGTAACATGATCATCCTCACAAATCCTACAAGGGAACTTCACCTTCCTTTTTTCATCTTTTTCCCTCCCAAAATACTTATCATATATTTTATCATTTCCCCCACCACCTTTATTACCCTTTCCTTTCTTGTCTCCATGTTGTTGAGGGCTCTTTTGATTCTTCAAGTATACAAAATGTACATCCAATGACTCGGTGCCGAGGGTGGTCAATCCAGGGGCTGGACTAGCCGCAGGCTATTGGATAGCCAAGTTCTACATTTGGTTTGTGACGATATATGTGGATTTACTTTGTGCAGAACCGACAATGCCATCATCATGTGGAGATGAATTTGGATTTTCCAAGTCATGAGTATATCTCAGAGCGTCTGGAATAATATCATAGAGAATGCCATATTGATATAAAATATTCTCTAAGTGATGTGACCTAAAAATCACTTGTTCTTCTGAAAATACTTATGAAGTTACAATGTCCTTTGAAATGTGTGGGAGTAAGGATTTAAAGAACCACTCAAGGAGGAAATTGGGTGGAACTGTTGCTTTAATAAATATCTTTTGTCTCCTCCATTCTAGAATGTGATCAGAAATGTGTGTAGTCTTATCATGTTCAAAGTTGGATAGTAGTTATGTACCAACATCATACCAAAGAGGGACTTGGAAGTGGTTAAGGAAAATTTTGGGTAAGTCACGAAACGTTGTATATTTCACCCTTTCTAGTTGTATGTACCACTTGGAAGCACCTCCAGTGAGAGTGCATTGGAAAATATCCAAGAAAGTTGAGTCACCATTCAATGAATTAGATGAACACCACAAATGGAATGTCATCACATGGTCCTATGAATCTTCACCACTTTTTCCTTCAAATTTTATTATTTTCAAAGGTAACTTGGTTGGGACCACATTCTAGTTGATATGATAAAAAATAGGGTCATTCATCAACCATGATAGATATGGAAAATGCAGCATCACAAAAAATGGTATCTTGGGATATGGAATTGACTTATTAGTATTATGAAAAGAGGACCTTGGATTGTAACTAGCACTAGGTTTCCAAAAATATTTCACAAAAGGATTATGGATTTGAATAAAACCTTTCTGACCTTGGTTGATTAAAGGAAATCCTCCACCGATTTTTTTCCCGAAAGGAAAATTGTGGTTTCCCCCAACATACCCCCCCTTTCATAGAAAAGACTACAGGCATGGGGTTAAATTGACTAGGAAAGGGGTTTTCCCCTTGTGACATCCCTTGTGTCATATTACACAGGCCTTAGAGAGGGTCACCCCCAAATGATGTCTCTTTCAAGGAGAAATTTCCTTGCATGAGAACATACTAACCTTGAAAGGGGTTTCCCCCTACCAAAAACAAAATTAGGGTGAAATGGTTACTCCTGAACCCACCATATAGTGTGAACAAGGTTTAAGTGGATGACATACTAGGGGACAGAGATCCACTACTCATAGAGTGCCCCATCCCTAGGAAGGGTTAGGGTCAGAAGATAGGAGAGCCTTTCTCTTGAGGAATGGGGATGACCGAGGAATATGACCTTTAACTCAAGGAAACCCTTGGTAAGGACCCGAAATTCCCCCTGAACCAACACTCGATGCATGGGACATCAAATGAGAATAATAAAATGCATTATTTATGTCCATTGATGGAATACCATATGAAAAATCATCTTTTGGTGACGGTATAGATGCAGTTGCACTCATACCTTGAGTGGGACCAACAAGCAATGAAGGAATGTTGATGGCCGAAATGATGACATTTGAATGACTGACAATAGTCGTTTGACTAGACACATTGGGAGGCAGGATCCCTCTAGTGAAAATCGTCATGGTGAGAGTTAGAGAAACTCCCAACATAGACATTGGCATAGTGTTGTCCATAGTAACATGGTGAAGATGGATACTATCAACAAGATATGATATGGTAGGTGGGACTTTTACCATAGGAAACAGATAAGTCCCAGGTAATGGAGGATTGAGATGTAGAGTGAATTCTTTAGCTCTAATATCTTCAACACTTACTTCCTCCAGTTCCAAAGTGTGAACTTTTGGAGGTTCTAAGTCTATGATCTTTGCATGATGAGTTGGAAAAAAGTGTTGGACGTATCAATTCAACACCTTAACGAAGGCAGAGGAGAATTAATTCTAACTTCTTATTCAGGAGGAAGGCCTTGAATTCTCCTCAATCTATGGCGTGGTTGGTCAACCACTTTGAGGTGTCAACACTCTGTGGGAGCATGGTACATGCCATCCTAATAAATTATATGATTGTTGAACAAACGACTAGAAAAAATCCTACATAGAAACAACAAACACAAACATGCCTTGTTCATAATCCGACTCATGTCGATTGCTTCCCGAGACTGTAATAGTCAAAAGGAAGGGTAAAGGCATTCCAGACAGAGGAATGGGTTGATTAAGTCTCATGGACCAATGAACAAAGGAATGAGAAGCACTTATCCCCGCCTTCACTAACCATCCTTTTCCGATGCAAGTACTAATGCTTCGTGGGGAACCCTCTAGTAGTACTAAAAAGTGTGATGCAAAATCCTCCCCAGGTACCATGAAAAACCCCCGTAGTCATCTTCTGAGATCCTTAGGATTGGGAACTAAGGTGACTAACCCATAGTCATCATCCAGGGTGTACAGTAAATAATCAGGATCAAACATATGGGTAAGGTAGCTAAACCAAATCCTATAAAGCACCTCCTCTCACAGAGATATGGGTACTAACGAAACCACCAATATACAATGTCCACACTATGATCAATTAAGTCATGGAGGTGTCTCTCCTCAACTCTCCTTCACGTAACCCTGTGTTTATCTCATGTGTTGGAGGAGGCTCCTGACTATATTTATACGATGGTTGAATTTAGACTCTCCCTAGTTTATAATTCTTACATTTGTTTTGTGGCCTTGGATAAATTTACTCTCCAGCCTATACCAAGGCCCTAGATTAATCTTGTTCATGTACCCTATAAAAGTGAATATGTCTAATAAAGTCTTAGTTAATCATTCATTTGAAGGGTTGTTCTTACTCAATACAAGAACGAATAAAACTTGAATGGTGTTTATGACAGACTCCAAAAGAAAATCACTTAAGAACAAAATGCAGTATGTGGTTTCTTCAAATGAAAAAGGTGTGCAACAATGATTAAAAAAAACTCTTTTGTTTTCTATAATGAAAAAAAAAATAAAATTGTATGCAATATTTGAAACACTTTGAAATGCAACCTAGAATCTATGTTCAAAGATATAATGCAAAAAAAAATTGCAAAACTTTGCAAACATAGGTTATTTTCTTTGAAAAAGGATACCACTACCAAATCAAACTATACTGAAAAACAACTTGAATGCTAGTTAACTGAATATTTTCTTTTAATCAAGGGAAAGGATTCAAGAAAAGAAGAAACTTGGAAAACACGTATATTTTTTGTCTTTTTGTCAAAAAGAAATGAAATGCAAAAAAAATGTGATTTTCTTTTTCTTTTGTAAAAAAGGAGAAACATGTATAGAGAAAGAAACAAATCAGCCAAGAGTAGATGAAAACTCAACAAGACTGGAAATGCAACCCAGGAAAAAAATATTGACCTCTCAATCAACCCAAAAACCATATAAACAAGAGCTGACAGAAATAAAATCAAGATACTTTTTTTTTTATGTGATTAAGAAGTTTTCAAAGACTTTAGAAAGAAGAAAACCACTAGGAGGCTCAACTAAAGATGATGGACCAAGCTAAGATTCCATATTGTGAGAGGAATTTTTCAAAAACCCTCAATTTTACATAGGTCCATGACTATGTGCATCAGAACTCAGATGTCCATGGGGTATAGAAGGGACAATCACAAATGGACTAAATATTTTGGAAAAAATAAAAACCACTCTAGGAGGGGGGCTTCCTGAAACTTTACAAAACTTTTCTAAGAGGCTAAAGCTTCAAAAATTAAATCTAACAATCAGATAAAATAACAAAAGGTAAGAGAAGAAAAAATTCCCTAATAAATTACCCAAACTAGGAGAGTCCTTAGTCTGATTAAGGGATTTTTACCCTATGACTTGGGGTCAAATCATAACAGAGAAAGACTGAATTAAGAAGAATGAAATATACCCTCACAATCAAGCATGGAAATAAGAAATACCTACCTTTTACTAGGAGAGAGAATGGAAAGAGAAAGGATAAGACTTGCACCTTAAACCCTTCATTTGATGTCAATCTCACTCCTATTTCTTGAAGTGCTCTTGGTCTCTGTCAGAACCAATCTACAATAGGAAACATAAATAGTGTTGCAACAAGGTAGTTATAGGTTCAAGTATCATATAGAATGTGTATAAATCAAAGAATATATGAAAAACAACGACATATAACATTTCAATGAACACAAGTTAGGAGGGAAAAAGAACTCTTGTATTGTTAACAATATGTGAAAGATGGTTACAACCTGTTGGTGCATAATTGATCAGACTAGTGTCCTTCTCAGGTTATCAACAAAAGGCACCAAGTAGTATAGAGCACTGGAATTTTCATCTCCTCCGAAGAGAAGAAGTCTCACATGAAGCGCAGCCAATACAAGAAGATATAGAAGGGCAGGAAGAATACTTAAGCATGTTTATAGAATCTTCAAATTTCACCATGATATTGTGCAAGACAGTCTAACTATAGAACATATCTGAACCTACTCATAACTGAAAATAAAGACAATCAAGTTGCGATAGAATTTGTAAAGAGAGACAACACATTGATATTATCAATCCTAAAGAAGTGAAGTACAGAGATGATTCATAATCATAAACATAGAATGAAACAATATATTTCAAAATTTTAGGTCCTTCCTTATATATTATCAAAAGATATTCTCATATACAATATCACAGATTCAAATTAATACTTTGTTACAAGATTCTGGCTCTAGATTCATTCCTCAGATCTCTATCTATCCTTTTCCCCAAAAATGTATACAATTTACAATCATAGAACCTTTAATCTATATGCAGCCTCTAAACCATATACCCCTATATATAAGCTATGCCATCTAACCCCTTACAATCGTATGCATCTCATACATATAGGCTGAGTGGGATCCCATGGCTTTAGACTCTGCATTCTTTCTTGTTTTGTTGTAAATTCTTTTGCCTTGTTGGTGTTGCGTTGTCCCTTTTCTCAACCATTTCCTATTTCTTTTCTTTCTTCACTGTCGAACTCCTTTTTATCTTGCACAACTCATGTTTGACCAAAATTGGTACTGTATTCCTCCTTATGCAACTTTTGACCAAAACGAAGGGCCCAACAAAACCTAGTTCAACTTCCGACACTACTTTGAAGCCAAATTTCTGGGTTCCTCCACATGTCCTTCAAGCATCAACTCTACGGAGAGGCTCTTCATCAGATAACCCAATAAGGATAGAAACACACCTTATGGATATATAGGAGAGGAAGGAACACTAGAAACAGGATATTCCAGGCCAAGGGATGCTACTCAGATAATGAAGGGATTAGGGAAGCTTCCTAGATCTCAACAACATAACCTTTCACCATCAGACTTGTTGTCATATTTTACCTCAATGATGCTTTTATAGAATCCCAAATAGGTTGGGGAGATTGAAATCCATTCAGTATGGGCCTAGGTATGTTGGGAAACAATCCCAATCAAACACCCACCCAAAATTGTGAAAACATTTTATTTTTCATATTTTTTAGGGCATGTGCAGGCTTTAAGATTGAAAGGAACAATTGTCGATGTGTTGCACGAAGGAAACCCATGAATATAAAAAAAGGTCAAATTTTTTAGATGACTTGATGAGGAAATTTTAGGATTTTTCTTAACAAGCTAGGTAAAATGGTAAGGCCATATAAAAAATGCATAGGTGTGGCATTTTGTGCTATAACACCAAATCATCTCAATGCAAGAGTAATTAGAGCACACTTTCTTGTCGATACTTCATGTATTCTTTGTTTCCAATTCTCCATAGTGTCTTTTCAGTTTGTCACACATGAGATAATACTCCTCCAATGGAGTACACCTTTGGTTGTAGGATTCATGTAATCATCCATCCGCAGTCACAGTATACAGATTATCAATTTGTTTTCTCTTTGATGGTTCTACATACCTTTTCCTTTATGTCGGGTCTAATAGTGCAGTGAACTTCAAGTCTTCTACCTCAAATACCATTTGTATCTTATTTAGGTTAATGATCATCTTCTTATCAAATGCCTAATAAAGTCCTAACAGTGATGGGTATGGTGTACTTCCATATACTATGTCGATCAATTTGAAGTCTACTACATTGCACATCCAATAAATATTTAATTTTACTCCTATTAGCCTTATGACTGGAACACTCTTATGTTGGTTCACTAACATCAACTGGATCTATGACCAAATCAACCTCATTTGGCCCATCATATCCCAAGTATGTCTTTGTATAGCATTCACATCATAGCCTAAATCCCAAGTATGTCTTTGTATAACATCATATCCCAAGTATGTCTTTGTATAACATTCACATCATAGCCTAAATCCATAATTATATTGTCCATTTCCTAATCTCCTATTTGTGCACTAAGCCAAAACTCCCTATCTATTTGCTTCTTACTATGTACCTGGTTGATTGTTAAGAACCAAATATCAATATAGCATAGAAAAACCTCAGAA